>PVLD010013324.1:0-56472 GCA_004027595.1 Dinomys branickii | reverse complement strand
TTTAATATTGTGTTCTTTTGCTGGATATCTGGGATCTTGACTATTATATGCCTGTGTGTGTTTTTCTTTGGGTTATGGATCATTGGGGTTCTATATGCCTCGATTAACTGAACTTCAGTATCTTTTACCTTGTTTGGGAAATTTTCTGCTATTATTTCAGCAAATATTCTTTTTATATCGTTTGTGAGATCTCCTGCTGTTTCACACACTCCTATAATTCGAATATTGTTATGTTTTGCCTCATCTTGGAGCTGTTGGATTGACTTTTCTTATGTCTTTGATGATATCATGAGATTCTTCCTTTCACACTCATAAGCTGCCATGCTGTCTTCAAGTTCTGAAATTCTATCTTCAGTTTCATTTAAACGGTTTTGCATGCTTTCAGCATTAGTTTTCAGATCCTGGCATTCTCTTTGGACCTGTTTCATTCTTGGTAATTCATTCCTAAGTTGCTCTTGTAACGTTTCCATTTGTTTCCTATTTTCTTCTAGTCTTTTGTCTATTTCTTCTCTATGTGTACGGAACATTTCTTCCATCATTGTTTTCAGCTCGTTTTTTGTCTGAGAAATCATTGCAGGTATGTGGCTTATTTCTGCTTTAAGCTCTTTTATGGCCAGTTGGAGTTGTTTCATTTCAGATGCAATCGTTTCATAACTTGAAGGTATGTGACTTCCTGATTCCCCTGTATCTTCACATTCAAAACTTGTTCTGGGTGGGATTGAGTTTTCAGACTGCATTTTGTTCCTCTGTTTTCCCATTTTTGGGTATCAGATTCAAAATGTGGAGCTATAAATTCCCCAGGCAGTTCAGCAGGCAAAGGTCTGCTGCAGAGGCTGCTCCAATGATTCCTTCTCTTTGGGAGAATGTCCCTTAAGCTGTCTGCTGAGATTTCCACTTCTACTCCCTACCCCGAGACCTGGCTGGGGCGCATAAACAGCTCACTGCCCCAGGGACCTTGCAGGCAGGCCACTCAGGTGTTCCTCCCTGGGTGTAGCTCCTTCCCCCCTCACAAATCCCGTTGGGGCGCCTAGCTAGCTCTTCCTGCCCGGGGGTTCCTGCAGTCATTAAAGCTGCTTGGATGTCACTCGCTGGGCAGAGCTTCTTCCTGACTCAGGAAAAACCGGTTAGGGCGCCCAATCAACTCACCCTGGGATCATGCAGACAGGAATGCCGTTCAGATGTATCTCCCTGGATCGAGCTTTCTCCCGACTCTGAAATCCTGCCGACCACAGGTGCCACAGTTCACGCAGCGCCAGCTGCGGGGGCGGGGCTCTGAGTGGGATCCCGGACCGCTGCCCATATTGGCGCAATCTGCCCCAGTAGCGCGTTCTCTGAGTTTACTCTGCTCCGCCGCCTCCAACAAATCCTGGTTACAGCTGCCTCCGAGCCGATCGGGTTCAGGAGCTGGTCACCATCTTCCCAGAAGTCTGAATCCTGAGCCCTCTTTTTAATGAGACCTTCACCTTGGGCCTGTCCTACACTCTACGGGTTTTAGTTTTGGGATATTTTTGTTTGGGTTTGGTTTGGTTTTCTTGTTGTTGTTGTTGTTGTTGTTGTTGTTTTGGTTTTGTTTTTTTGAAACAGGATCTTGCTATGCAGTTCAGGCTGGCCTTGAGCTCACTATGTAGCCCAGGCTGCCCTCAAACTCGCAACAATCCTCCTGCCTCAGCCTCCTGAGTACTGGGACTACAAGTGTGCACTACAATGCCCAGCATGTTTTAGCAAAACTTCTACCTAACCAAATATAGGAAGAATGCCCTACCATTATTATTTAACTGCCCTGTCTTCCTTGAACAAGAATTCCTTAGGTCAGTTTAGCAAGAACCCCTCAGTTCTTGATGTCTCTTCATAGTGATTTGCCATCCATTGACCTCATTCTATTCCATGGGTGTAAATCCCACTTGTCCTTTGTGTATTTGCATTTGAGCCAGTCTCTCTTCTTTATTATTGTGATGGTCTTGACACCTACAATAGTTTTGAATAACGTCTTCCTTGTTGTGTTAACAAGTATCACAAATAATTTTTTCTTTAACAATTATGGTGCTGTGACGTGGATAGGATCAGCTGCATCATAGATCCCTGGATCTCTCAACCAAAGCCCCCAAGCACACACCTTTGAAGTCTAAGTCTTCATGCCTGACTCAGTGATCAGGTGTCCATTGGTGAGTCTGACTCACGAGCCAGTGCTCCGGATGGTGGTTCCTTGAAGAACAATGAGAACAGGTTTTGAGTCTTAAAATTCTGAGTAAAGCTCTTGAGCTATATTAGAATTTCAGACCTCTTTTTCTGAAAGATAATTCCTGGATTAGAAATATTTTCTGCTATCTTTCTTCAAGTGAGAATTAATTCCTTGAGTACTGGATTAGGAGTTAGTTTTTCTGGCTCTTTGCTTTGAGGGAGGTTTCTCTTCTTGAGTCTTATGCTGGAAATTTTTCCTGGCTGTTATGAAGTTTGCTTATATCTGATCCTGCTTCCCCCATGGGAATTTCTCAGTGTATTGAACCCCTTCCTCCTTGAAATCCTTGTGACTCTGTGCTCCACCAATTCTGCCTAGTTCCTTCCTGCTGGCATGATTTTGCTAAAGATAATTTTGAAATCAGGGGCCTCTTTGGGGAAACTTAAGGCCTCACAAAGCGGCTCATCTAAACTTTTCCCTTCTTCCTTATTTGTAACTGTAATTTTATCCATGATTGAATAAAGAAATCTGAAACTATCATAATTTGCTTGTACACAGTCATGAAGAGCAATGAATTAAAATGCTTATAAACTTGGAATTGAGAATTAGATTTCTTGAATTTAAAAATCCAAGTTTCACAATTTACTATGAGATATTAAGTAATCTACGTAACCTCTTCACGTTTTACTTACAAACCTCTGTGTAACAGAAAAACAGCCAATGTGACTGTGGGTGTCATGATAGTCTAGATGTATATATAGTAAGCTACACAATCCAGGTTTGTGTAAGTACACGTTGTGATAGTCACACAATGACAAAACTGCTTGGTACGTTTCTCAGAATATATCTCCACTGCTAAGTGACCAGAACTAATAATACTATACACTGTATAGGATAGTTGTGAAAATTAAGTAAGAGGGTATATTTGAAAAAACTGAAAATAGAAACATTTGCATGATAAGGTATGTGAACTGTATTCAAAATAAGTGATTAGAAGGACAACTATCTGGCATTTCCCTTATCGTTAATTCAAGCGTTTCCCACTGTAGAAATACCACAAACCAGACTCATAAGTACAATGTTAGAATTATTTTCCTCAAGTAACAGAACTCCACGAAAATAACTCAGAACATACAAAAACCTTATTACTATTATTTTCTCTACTTTTTGTGTGTTTTTTTCCAGACTTGGGACGTAGCTCTATCACGAACTGCAAGAGCATGGGGGAAGAAATGTGTGTTTGAACGTAATATTCACTTGGAAGAGGTACAGATGGCCCATCCCATATTCAGTCCTGTTGGTGAAAACATGTGGGTTGGCCCTGAAAATGAGTTTAATGCAAGTACTGCTATCACAAGTTGGTATGAAGAAAGGAAAAAGTATACTTTTGTTAATGGCACTTGCTCTGCAGACTGTTCTCGTTATATTCAGGTATGTAATTTTTATGTTTTTATGAATTTTATAGACTTCTTAATTGCTTTGCCTTCTAGTTTTGTTTTGTATTTATGAATAAACTCAAATGGTAAAATTTTTACTTCTAATGAAGTCAAAATTCTGGTCAGTCCCCTATCTTCAAAATACCTGTAATTCCACTATGTATACCATATCATCAAAACATTCCTTTAAATATAGTGTTTCAGTTACTTTGCTTGCTGCTGAGACAAGAAGTACCCCATACCCAAAGGTAAAGGAGGAGGGGCTGGGGGTATAGCTCAGTGGCACAAGCACCTGCCTGGCAAGTGCAAGGTCCTGAGTTCAATCCCCAGTACCAAAAAAAAAAAAAAAAAAAAAAAAAAAAAAAAAAAAAAAAAAAAAAAACCCACACACAAAGGTAAAGGAGGAGAGGTTTATTTGGCTTACAATTTGTGGCGATTCCAGCCCATAGTTGGCTGGCTCCAAGGGGGATCACAGCGGAGGAACAGCAGGTCATAGCGTGGAAGGGAGAGGCAGAAAAAGCAACCAAGGGCGGCAGTAGAAGCAGCGGCAGTGAAACAACAGAAGCAGCCTGTTACGTTCTATCCAAACTGTAAGCCTATTGATTAGTACCATCTACACCCAGGGTGGGGCACCCTCTGTCCCAGCATCACACACTCAATCCCAGCTTCCCACAGCCTAGAGCCAGCCAGCCCTGAAAAGCCCTGCGTGAGGCTCTGGGGCGTCCAGGTACAAGCCTATATGGTACACTCAAAGACGAAAGACACTGTTCTAAAAACAGCACACATGGGCAAGAGAAATAAAAGTACAGTACATTATTCACTAATAATATTTACAAATTATTAATTTGAAGTGAATAATATTGGCCATGAACAAAAATAAAAACTTGATTTTTTTGTACCAATGAGTAGTCATAGTACTATCTAACTGACTGATAAAAGTTGTAAGCAAAAATTAATAGAATTATTTCCCTTCCTTATGTCTAACAACCTGTGCTTATACCCTATATTCTATCAATACTGAACCACTTTTTGGGGGGACGGGGGTACTGGGGATCAAACTGAAGACATTGTGTTTGCCAACCAAGTGCTTATGATACTGAGCTGTATCCCGGCCCTGGACCACTTCTTATTGTCTGTATGTCCCTGTATTATTTCACATATTAGATGGGAGTAATCACATCTTTGTAATAATCATCGAATTCTGTATCTGTTAGCACACTGAAGCCAGAAACCTTTTCTTCTCATCCTCATATTCTCAACACTAAATAAACATTTGTGTCAGAACCAAGAAATTACTGAATGAACTTTCAGATTTATTTAGAATACAATTATTTTTCACTTAATAGACTCAGCTGCCTGTTTGATGTAAAGCTTAAAAATTTGAAATTTATTCACATTGAACTTTTTCCATCAAATGAGTCATGCTTCAAAAATTTTTTATTTTCTTTTCATCAATTATATGTTTCTTAGAAATGTATAGTGATTTGCCATTTTCTTTTCACATCAGTGCTAGACTCCTTAATTTAAAACGTTACTACTCTCAGTAAACTAACCAAATTTAGTCCATGACATGCTACTGTACTCTGTTTTCTGCTCCTTAATTCCAATCTCCTGGCCACTCTTGTTTTCTGCATCTTCCTACACATCATGTCAACTCTTATTTTCTATTCTTTTAATATATCCATCATTTTTAATATCCAACTTTTAAACCACTAAGATTTGAGATAGTTTTTTTTAAAGATACAAATGATTTTACTTCCACAGAAGTGCTACGGAGCAAACCAAGCACTTTCTTGTTTACTTAGACTACTGGAAATATTAAAGCCATACAGAGAAATTCTGAAGTGTCTTTCATCATTCCTATAGTTTTCATTCCAACCCAAGACCCATTATTTAGGGTCTTTTCTTGTTCATCTTTTTTTCTTCTGATGAAAAGCTTATACTTTTGTATCCTTAATTTCATCAACCAAAAGAAGGAAAAATTCTGATACCGTTCAATTACTCCTGTGCCTCCTTTGCTTCCCTTCTACGATCCTACCGTCTTTTTCTCTCTTCTATTTACAGCTTCAATTTTGCAGACCTTATTCTTCTCTCCAGTTTTTCCTCACCTTTCCCAGTGACCCAGAAATACCAGTTAGGGGTTAAAAATTCACATCAGAGGTGTGACTTTGGGTCTGAAGCATTATCTCAGTCAGTGTTCTCAAGCCTTCTTTGTCCCAATACAGTATTAACAGAACCTACTGAAGTATTTCTCTAGAAAGGGTTTTAGAAATGCTCTCCTAAGTCATAGTTTTACTTTTATCTAAATGACAATAGTTTATATTCTTTGAACCACTTGTTAAAGATTTTGTATGAATGGAAAATATTATAGTTTATAAAATAAGAGAGTAATGTATAGAATTAAATTTTACATTCTTTGAACACTATATTTTAGCTCGTTTGGGACAGCTCTTACAAAGTTGGTTGTGCTGTGACTGCATGTTCAACGATTGGAACTATTAAACATGCTGCAATTTTTATATGCAATTATGCGCCAGGGTAAGTTACTTTAAATTAATGAAAGTATATAAAACTAATTGAGAATAATTAAAGCTTAAGTTTCCGTAGGTTCTAGTATATTCTTCCAAATGTTTTTATGAGCTATAAAAGAATTAAATATAAGGTATTTTCTAAAGATGGGATATTTTCAATTCTATAGTAAATTAAGTCATAATTTGGACATATTGATTTTACTTGTAGGCTAGCGAAGTGATGCCTCCTAGAAGAATCTTTAGTATTATTTCAAAATATCTAACCTAATTAGTGTAAGATTTAAAACATTTTCAAAAATATTTTATTCCTATATTTATAATAAAATTCAAAAGAAAACAAAAGTACATATGTTGAAATTTACCTAAGTAGTTGCAATAGCAGACAGAAACACTGAAACGTCACCCAGCATTTGGGGGCAGATTTATTTTATGTTGATGGGCAGTGATTAGGATCATTCCCAAAATATCAGGCCCAAAAGGCCTAGGGAGGGAGGTTTTTATGGAGTTGAAAGGCGAAGTGCAGAGACAGAGTACTTGGTAGTCTCTGATTGGTTCTTGTAATGTGCATCTCAATGACTAGCTATGCACCACAGTGACCAGCCCTTGGTAGGAGACAGAAGCAACAAGAGCTATCACCTGGGCAACTGAAGCATACTGTCTTAGGGGGCAAGGGGGTGCTGCTACATAGTGAGAATTGTTTCAGGAATATATCAATTGCAAAACATGAAGAACATTTAACAGACACCTAGTGGAAATGGCATTATTGGTTGGGGCTACTTTCTTGCATGTAAAGAGTCATAACATCTTTTATTCCCATATTTATAGTAAAATTCAAAAGAAAACAAAAGATGCATATTCTTACAATGTATACTTTATTTAAAAGTCAAGTACAATATTCTAACCTGTTTCATATTTGAAAAGGTTTTGTGGAGTGCTAGATTTGATCCATGACCTCCAGCATGAAAAAAATGGCCAATTTAAAACACTGTCAGTGAAGAGCTAGAGAAAGGGAAGGTGTAGAATTGAGTAAAGGCTTATTGTTTTCTCAACTCTGTTGCACTGTTTGCTAAGATAAAGAAAGCCATCCATAAATTGAGAGTGCTAGAACGTTACAAGAACATATCAGGCGGGGCTGGGGATATAGTTCAGTGGAATAAGTGCCTGCTTGTGAAGCACAAGGTCCAGAGTTCAATCCCCAGTTCTGCCAAAAAAAAAAGAGAACACATCAGGGTGTAATCCCAGCACTCCAGGGCTGAGGCAGGAGGATTGCTACAAGTTTGAGGCCAGATGTGGGCTATATAGTTAGTTAAGGGCCAGTGTGAACTATATGGCAAGATCTTGTCTCAAAAAGCAAAAAGAAAGAACATATCAGGGATGGAGAGAGACATGAAAGAGCAAGTTCTGTCCGGAGAGGCAGGAGAGAGTTATTCTTTGTGTTGTTGTTGTTTAGAACCAGGAATTGAACTCAGTTCCTTGCACTTGCCAGGCAGGTGTCATGCCACTGAGCTATATCCCCATCCCCAAGAATTATTAATAGGCCAGGTGTAGTGGCTCATGCCTGTAATCCCAGCACTTGAGAAGCTGGGGTAAGGGGATCACCATGAGTTGAAGGCCAGCCTGGGCTACATTAAGCAAATTCAAGGCAGGCCTACCCTACGTCGTGAGACCCTGTCTCATGAAAAAAACAAACCAAAAAAGAATTCTTAGTATTTTTCATCACTTCTTGCTTAATGGGGCACATGAGGATTTAAAGGACTTTATCGATCTTTCAAAATAACAGATTTTGGAATTTCTTTATCCTTTCTCATTCTTTTGTTAGTCTGCAATTTCATTATTTTGCTGTTCAGTTTTGAAACTGTTTCATTAAGCAGCATAAAAGCTGTTACGTGTTGCTACTTTTGTTATTGAGATATGCAAAATTCCTTTATCTTTACTCTTCCTGAATATTGAATTTATTTAAAATGACATATTTCCTTCCGATTCCAATTTTGGTAGACTTTAAGAACATCTATAAGATGGGCTCTTTCTTATTATGTTAAATGGATTGTAATTTGGGTCATGTCAATAGAACTATGTGTAACACCTTTTTAGTACACGTCTTCAGAGCATACTATCTGCATTCCTTCTGAGTAATTGGTATCTGTACATAACACGTTTTTTCATCCCCTCCTCCTCCTCCTCACCTTCTCCCTCTATCTCTTGATCCCCTTCCTGTGTAAGAAAGATCTGTTTGCCTACTTCCTGTTGTCTGTCTTTTATTCTGCTCTTTATTTACACTTCAAGTTTCTCATATAAGAGAAACCATGTGATACGTAAGCTTGTGTGCTGCATCCATTTACCTGGGAATGCCCTAAGTTTATCTTTATGGCAAAGTAGTGCTTAACTGTGCATACATACATGTTCTTTATCCATTCATCTGTTGGTGGACTTACAGGCTGCTTCCACAATTTAGCTACTAAGAATTGCACTGCCATAAATATAGGCATGTCTTCATGACTCTAATATGATCTTTCATCATCATGTAATCACTGCAATATGATCTTTATGGAAAATACCTAGCAGGACAATGTCAGGGTCAAGCGGAGTTTCTAGTTTTAGTCTGAATTTTTTGTGTATGATGAATCTCAGTACTGCTTTCCATACTGGTGGTGCTAGTTCCTATCGATACATACTGATGATAGAAAGTTCACAGGCACCAAAGAGGAAGTGACCTTCCCACCCCTGCCTTCAGTTATCCTCCCAAACATTTGAGCGTAAGAGGGCTATTCCATATGTACGTGCAATCTTTGTGTTTATCTCTCTAGCTCAAACTGGGATATACTATACTCCCTGTGAGGTCTCCTAATTACTTTTCATTTAAGGCATGTTCTGGGAGTCTTTCTATGTAAGTACAGAAAGAGTTGCCAAATTGTTTTTAATGTTTTCGTCGTGTTTTTTTAAATTTTTTTTATTTTATTTTAAAGACAAAAGAATGGAGACCTATGAACCAGAACAAGCCATAAACAATACAGAAAATACAAAACTACACAGAATACAGCAGGGAATCAGCGCTGGATGCTGCACCACACAATATTATCTTCACACCAGTCAACACACAAACACTAAAGGAAATACCAAATCATAGAGAAGACAGTAGGGAATTCGCACTGGATGCTGCATAACATAAAGTTATCTTCACTTCTGCTAATACAAAAACGACTGAGGAAATACAGAATTATAGGCAACACAGAAGGGAGTCAGCCCTGGATGCTGTCCTACATAATGTTACCTTCACATTTGTTACTCAGTTACACAGATGATGGCCCTTTTGATCAGTTCGTTTTTTCTCCTCCCTCATTTCCGTTGCCCCACCACTCAATCAGTCATTTTCCCTGTGATAATAACTGTACTCCGGGTTTATCTATACCCCTGGACTCTGGCCTTGGGAAGAGATATAGCTGCCTCAGACCATACTATAACATACATGGGTGTACAAACTGCCATGGCTGGAGGTGGAAAAGCACCTATGCTCACAGCGGACCGCCCGGCTCCACCCCACTGCCGTGCTATGGGCGGGGGCAGGCCCAGTCCGTGAGGCACCCTCAGTGGGGCACACAGCGGAGGAGCTGTGGGGCCCTCAGTGGAGCAGCCATGGGGCCCTTTCTTCTCCTCCTCCCTCCTCCTGATCTCCAGTATTACCGTTCCCCACCTCTTGCACCTGGGCATTGGACAAACTTACAATGCTTGGTATAAGGACTTGAAATCTCCCCAGCCCATTCTCACTGTGCTAGTTCAGGGTATGACCTGAGTCTAAAGATTAGTTCTAGGATAGAGTTGGAGGATTTTCTCAGGTCTCCTATATAGAGTATGTTGTTGGTTTTCAGACTCCTGGTCTGCTGCTTTTCATCTAATCCGTCAATATGGGTTCATGCAAGGTTCATATGTGCAAGCTGTAAGGAGACCCTCTTGGTGCTCACATTAATAGTTCTGCGTGAGTCCTGAAGTCCATGGATTCGTCCCATTGTTGCCAGGAACAGGCAGTGCTTGCTCAAGCCACCAAGTCTCAAGGTGCTCCCAGGGAGAGTTCAGGGTGGGAGCTGAGTCCTGACAACCCAGCTCATGCTTCCTGCCTGATGTTGGAGTGAGAAGGGCGTGGCCCCATGCGATCCACCTCCATCTGTATCTCCCTCCGGTTGTGGTGCTGGAGCCCCCATCCACTCTTCGGCTGGATCCCTGGGAGCCGCCGCAGCTTGCCACTGAGGTTCCTCGCTGCTCTCTGCCAGTAGCGGCTCACCCAGCAGAGAGGCAGGGGGCACCACCTTGAGGCAGGCGCAGAGCAGGGCATGGTGGGTTGTGTACTAGTTGCATTGATTCTCTCCAGGCGCTGATTAGGAAGGTTGCCGCAGGGTGGGGACTCTGCCCCAGTGGCTGTCGTAACTTCTCATCCTCACACTGAGTCCGACAACTGCTCCCAACTGCCATTGCCTCTTTTCCTGGTTGTGCCCTCCCAGCCCTGGACCAGCTCTCGGAACTCTGCTCTCCCCTGGACGAGTTGGGAGGCTTCTGTGAGTGTGGGTCTCCGAAGCTGAAGCTGTGAATGCCAGAATGAGGGTGTGGGCCAAGGGTGTGTTTGAGGAGGTGACTTCCTCCTTTTCGGTCTCCTCTCCCTCTGACTGCGCCGTGGCAGATCTCCGATCCTTTCCTCCAGAAGAGGTTTTGCTTAGTCTTTCCGAGGGCTTCAGTTCCCATTTCAGATCCTTCCTGAGTTCAGGATACCCACCTCTTTCCTTTCTGTCCTTCACATGTTGTTATATTCTTATATTCCTTAGTCTGAGTGGCATTCCTCCGGGAGGTGCTCTCTCTGCTGCCTACCCGGTCGCCATCTTGAAGTCCTCTCGTAAAACTTACTTAGTTATTTGTTTCTTTGTAATGAATTGATCATTACATTTCTAAAGTTCTGAAATGGCCAACAGACCATAGAAAGATACCACTTTAGGCACCTGCTTAAAACCAACAGCTTCAGAAAACTGCTGACCTTGATTCAGGGCCATTGGTAGTGTTTTTAATGGATACACAAAAATGTATTTTAAACAGTGCTCTTTAGATGAACATTACGTTGTTTTATTGTTTTTTATAAATGGTGATTCTGCAATTATCCAGATATATAATTCTCATACGAATAAATATCTGTAATACAAATTCATAGTCATGGGATTACTAGGTTAAAGAACATGTGCATTTTCAATTTTGGTAAGTAAATATCTAAGTATTTAATATCTAAATATCTATTTGGATATCTAAATATCTATTTAATATATAAATATTTAAATATCTATTTATTGTGGTTGCACCATTTTTCTATTACAAACTTTATTTTACATTCTAAAGGAGAGAGCCTGTTTCCCGCATTGCTTGCTTTTATTCTCAAATACTCCATTGCTTACTAGTATTCTTGGCCTAGCCCTCAATCTTCTAAAACAAGTTACAGCAAAGACTTAAATAAAAAGAGACAAGTGGCATGGTTTTTGGGAAATCCAGGAAGGACAGAACTCTCCCAGGAGTAGACTCTCTGGGAGTAAAGACAAGGACCTTTCTGAATCACCATGTTTATTGGGTCTTCACAGATTTGGGGGTACAGGAAGAGGAAGGCACATCAATGGTAAAAGCCCACAAACATGACCAGGGCCTTGAGAAAGGCAGTAAGTCTTGCCAGTTAAGAGTACTGTTTGGTCACCAAGCTTGGCAGCTTTACTGCTCTGCAATCAGGAGTGTCAGCAGCCTGTTTCTTTGGCTGCCTCAGCAGTGGTGTTATCTGGACTCTAGAGCCCTGTGTATAGGAACTTGCCAGTATATACAGAGAGCAAACACTGTTCAGCAGTTAAGCCCTTACACAGTCTAGTTTCTGACAAGTATTAGTTCAATGTACTTTTCATTGTCATCCTTGCAAAGGATTTCTACCGCTTATGAGTCTAATGAGGCAGAACTGTCTACCATACAAGTTAACCAAAGAAAATGTGTTACTTAGCAATAGACTCCAAGTGCAAAGCCTGGAGCTCAGGGTCTATAGTGAGCTGGTTGCCGAAGCTCAGGAAGGCTCCCTGTGGAAGGTGGAGTCCCATCTGCAAAAGCTTCACGTCACACCTCAGCTGAGGAACCCCAAAAGCACTCTGTCCTTTTATAACATTGGTACATGTGAACTCACTGAACTTAAGGATTAAAAAATAACCTATGCTAGGTAGGACAAAGACATAACCTAGGCTGTTCTCAACAGTTCTTCTTTATCAAGACACTGCCTTTTCAGCACATTCAACAGTTGCTGTAAGAACTACCAGTGGGAAGAGGGAGCCTGAAGCTGCCCAGGCAAGCTGGAGACCTGCACGTATCCTGTTGTGCCGTTCAGAAAATTTGGATTTCATTTTCTGAGACCTGACTGTCTCTGTACAATCACTGTTTTTCTCTTAAGGTGTTGTGCATTTTTAATTAATGAGAATGCTTTATACATCAGGAAAATTAGTCCTTTTATATAATGTAATTTACAAATACTTTACCAGCTTGATATTTAACTTTTGACTTTACTTAAAATGCAATTTCTTAGCTAGGCGTGGTGGTGCACGCCTGTAATTCCAGCACTGGGGAGGCTGAGGGAGAAGGATCATTGTGAGTTCAAGACCAGCCTGGGCTAGAGTGAACTCAAGGCTAACCTGAACTGCATAGCGAGAGCCTGCCTCAAAAAGACAAAAAAAAAAAAAAAAAAAAAAGAAAAGAGAGGTACAATTTCTTTTGCCAAATAGAACTATTCTGTTTTATTATTTTAAAAATCAGCACTTTTTTTCATGGGTTTTAAGAAGTTTAATACTTATATATGCCTTCCTAAAGTATTATTACTAGTTTTAATTATCTTCCATTTTCTTCTAGAAATTATTTTATAGCTTATAAATATCTGATTCATTTTCTTCTGGACATCTACTTAAAATAATCATAAATACTGGATAAAACAACTATTTTTATACATTAGGAAATAAATCTCTGAGGACTGTTCACAAACAGAAAGTAACTCAGTGGAAACATCATTGTTGCTTTGGTTCTTTCCCTGAGATTGTGTCCCAACGTACCACCAGAGAAACAGAATCCCAGCAAAATATGTGCAGCTTGGCAAGTAATGGAGGAAGCCGTATCTGTTGATGCCCAGGTATCTGGTATTTAGGGTAAGATGCCAAAGCACAGGTGGTGAAGAAAGAGCTCTAAAATCTTAGAAACATTATCTGTAGGTCCTCGGCCGACTCCCAAGGCATATATCTCAACATAAAATTGTGGAAGGGTTATCACCAGACAGCTGTTCAAAGATTGAAGGACTTACACAGAGTTTTCTGATGCTTCACCGTGCTAAGGAAACAGAGTCACAGTTTGGTCCCAGCCAAATTTGAGAGATGTTGTGCAGCACTGAGCATTCATGTGAGGTCTCAGAAAGGTCACATCCTAGGAGTAAGGACCATTCCCAACAGTGAGAGCCATCATAGGATAAAGGAAACAGTGATCCAGAGCTATCTAGTCATGAAATCGAGCCTCAATAGGATCAAGCTTATCTGCCAGTAATTTATTTGCCAGATAAAACAAAATTTTCATTTTTTAAAGAAAGCTGATATGTGAGAGTTAATGTTATATGTTAACTCAGCTAGGATATGGTCCCCAGTTCTTTGACCAAACCAATCTAGATATTTCTGTGAACATATATTTTTTGATGTGATTAATACTTAAAACTGTAGACTTTAAGTAAAGCAGGTCATCCTCAATAATATACATAAACTTTGCCCACTCAGCTGAAAGTGTGACATTCGTTGAGATTTTAAGGAAAAAGCCTGAATTCTCTGAGAGAAAATTGGCTCCAGATTTTCTTCTTCAAATCCAAGACTGTAATCTTAGTAAACATCTGGATCTTCAGCCTGCCAGCCTCATTTGCTGATTTTGGACTTACCAGCTCACACAGCTGTGATAGCTAAATCCTTGAAGTGTTCTCCTTCTCCATATGTGTGTGTGTGCACACACACATACATATGTCCTATTGGTTATGTTTCTCTGGAAAACTTTGCTTAAAATACATTTTGGTATTAGCAGTGGCATTTGAGTGCACACATATCATTTGGATCCACTGAACCAGAAAACAATAGGATCCCCAGTTCATTTGACTTTACATAAGCCAAATAATTAATTGTGAAGTTATTGGCAAAATTTTTAGATGTATGAGCTGTGAGAGTTAAATTGTGTTGTCAATTTGATTGGCTTGGGAATGATCTAGGGGATTAGTAGAGGACACTTCTGGGTGTGTTCGGGTGGGTCAGGGTGGTGTGACCTTTGTTACTGTATCTGGTCCCTTTCCTTTCTGGTGCTGTTTCCCTGCTGTGCTCCAGACTGCCATGAGTGAAGCTTTGCCCCACCACAACTTTCTGCCATGATGTTGCTAGTATGGAGACACTCAGTAATGACTGAATCCTCTGAAACCATAAGCCAAGCCAAATAAACATCCACTCTTTCAACTGTGGGTGTTTATTTGCTGAGCAATAGGAAAGCAGACAAGTAGATGAAAGTGGTACCCGTGAAGTAGAGTTGTTAATGTGACTATATGTGGTTATATATGTTTCAGAAATCTTTGGGATTGGTTTGTGGGAGAAAAAGTTTGGAAATGTGGATTAGAGGAGCCATAGACTGCTGTAGGCAGAGCCTGGTTAGAGCTCAGAGAACCAAAATGTTAATATAAATGCAGATAGTAAAGGCTTGGCTCATGAGGTTTCAGTTGGAAATAAAGATTCTTTGGGAAAGTGGATGAAAACCCATGCATGTTACACTCTAGCAAAAATATTATCTATATTTTGCTCATGTCCTGAGATTTTGCAGAAGACTGAGTTTGAGGATCATTGACTAATCTGGCAAAGGAAATTACAAGGCAGTCATGTTCAGGCTCTGGCATGGGTGCTGCTAACTAGATTTATAGTAAGAAGCAGGTGAAAAATACTTGAAAAACTTAAATTTTGGTATGAAAGGGGCTATGTGTAAAGTTGGGGCCAGAGAAAGTTGGGTTGCTGAAGACATTAAAAGAGTTATAGAACAATGGACACTTCCACCCATATTAAAAATGGAAAGCCAGGAAAAGAACTCCTGAGAAGGCAGGACATGAACTATGGAAGTAAATTTAAAGGTGCAGTGGAGATTCTGGGAAGTTGGAGATGCCAGGAACAATGTCTGCTAAGGAAAGTTCCATGCTGCAAGCAGAGCCAGCCCAAGAGAAAAGCCCTGTGGTTACAACCACCAAGGCCCTATGGGTGGAGCTACCTAATCTCTCTGGATCTCACAACTTACCACTGTGTGCCTTGCTTGGTTTCAGTCTTACATCAGACCTGTCCTTTTCTGCCTCCATATCTCCCTTTTAGAATAGCAGTGTTTACCCTGTGGCATTGTACTTTGGGGTTACATAACTTCATCTCGAATTTACAGAGGTTCACAGCTATGACTTTATCTTGAGTCTCAGTGGAGACTTTGGACTTGGACTTTTCAGTGATACTAGAATTCGTAAGAATTTGGAGAAAAGATTGTTGCATTTTCAGTTGTATGATGATAGTAGTATCAGATTAGGCAGAATTATTAACCTGTTATTGACATTATTTAGAGATTATACTTTAAAAAGATCTGTTTGTGGGTTAAGTTAACAAAGGGTAGAATGTGATGGTTAAGCTAAGTTGTCAACCTAATTGGGTTTAGAGTCACGCAGGGATTAGTGAAGCGCACTTCTGGGTATGTCTGGGTGAGTTATGGATGTGTAACCCTGGGTACTATGTCCAGTCCCTCATCCCTTCCTCTCTGGTACTGTTTCCTTGCTTTCCTTCCTAACTTCCATGATCTAAAACATCTTTGCTCCCCGCACTGTTCCGTCATAGCTTTACTAATTTGGAGTTTCGGGCCTCACACACTGAATCCTCCGAAAGTGTGAACCAGGTGAACTCGTCCAGTAAGTTGCACATGTTGGGTATTTTGTCCAGCAATGGAAAAGTTTGCAGAAAGAGACCCAGATAAGATCTCTAACTAGATCTCTAACTTTGGAAAAATAGATTCACTATACTTTAGCTTAATGTATATATATTTGTTAAGTTGTTTGCTTTTCAAGTGTTTTCCCAAGTTATTCAGATATTGTGGCACAAGATAACTCACCCATGTTCCAGGCATAAAAAGCAACCTTAATGAGTGGCTTTCTGAGTAGATATAAGAGCAGAGATTCTCCATCCCTGAGATATTATAAGAGGATAAACTTTCCTTTTGTGTTGGTTAATTTCTTCATTACTGCTAAAATTGTATTTCCCCCATTTTATTGGAATACGTTCTTTGAGTCTTCTTGGGAAACTGTAGATACTCCAGAGATGAACCAGAAGCCAGTGTTGCGATATTTTTCTTTGATAAATGAAATTCTGGTGTGGTGGCACACACATATAATCCCAGCACTCAGGAAGTTGAGGAACATGTGTTTGAGACCACCGTGAGCTGTATAGTAAGTTCAGGGTTAACCTGAACTACATCATGAGACCCTGTCTCAAAAAAAAAAATTAAAAAAGACATTGTGGGTGATACAGTTTTTATGGTTGTGTGAAGTATAAAAATTAAAACCTGTTTTATGTGCATTATTATTGTTGCATGAACAATTTATAGACTATGTGAATCTGCATGAAAAAATCTGTTAGATAGACCTACAAATTGTAATCTCTATAATGTAGATCCAGGGCCCTGAATTACCTTTTAATAAAGGTTGTGGAAAATGTGCATTCTAGCATTAGGAAAGAAAGTTTCCACCACCATTGGAATTGTTCATTCTGAATGACTCTACATACAAAGCTTTAATAGTGGTCTTCTAATAGACTTTGGTTTAAAAATAGATACAACCGTTAAGCCATTTAAGTTACTTGTTCTCATCTAGGGCCTGAACACGTGTTCTCTAGGTGGCAAATACTGAATGTATACCTAGACCTTCAAGAAGCTAATATAAGTACCAGTGGCCTATGGTCAGAGTCTGGACTTGCTCTTAGTGACGCACTGAGCTGCTACTTAGAAAACCAAAGGCCCAGAGATAAGGATTTCATCTATTTCTTCAAGTACTGCCAAGACACCTGAAATTTCAGTGAACCTTGCTGGTTACAGATACTTGTTTATTGTTCCTTCCTAATCTCTCCTAATAATTCCAATCACAATTAGCAGTTGTACTGTGGAGTCCAGTTTGAGTTGATTTAAGTTCAACTTCTTAAATACTCAAAATTAGAGGAAGACTGGCAAAGAAGAGCACTAGCCTGGAATTTTTAGCTACTTAAGTAATGATTATGAAATAAAAACTTTGGAAAAATAGATTCACTGTACTTTAGCTTAATGTATATTTCTTTGTTGCTCACTTTTCAAGAGTTTTCCCAAGTTATAGTTATTCAGATATTGTGGCACAAGGTGACTCACCCATGTTCCAGGCTTAAAAGGTAATCTTAATAATGAGTGGCTTTCTGAATAGATACAAGGGCAGAGATTCTCCATCCCAGAGATATTATGAGAGGATAAATTTTACTTTTGTGTTGGAGACATATATTTATATGACAAAGAGCTAGGGTGCGAAAAGTAAACTAAATTGTAGGTAAAAGTAACTGGATTAATTTTTCTGTTTCTGGAAGACTGGGGCTCTGACTGAATTCTAAACAAAGTACATTTCCTCCTTAAAATGTTTGATAGTAGAGTAATAAAATTAAAGGAGTTACATAAGACCTGCCAATAATGCGAACTTCTGGGTGTCCCTGGTGGGCTTAAATGCTTGCAATTTATTGGATAGCACCTTAACCCTCTAAGCCTGTTGATTAAATAGGATATGATTAAGAAAAATGATATTCAGACTTTTAAATATACGTTACTTAAATTTGGTCATTCTTCTAGGTACAATGGCTAACCCGGAACTAAAATACAAATTATTTTTACAACTTCTAGTTGGTAAATAAGTAATTCTATTTAAATGACAACTTAATTATTTTTACAACTTCTTGTTGGTAAATAAGTAATCCTATCTAAATGAATAACTCCTCCTACTCAGAAAAATCTCCCTTCCTATCTTCTTGATCTTTCTTATGCCAATTTTAATATAAATTTCCCAATCTGTATCTACTTTGGGACCTTTCTGACTTAGTTAGCCCTACACAGTTGGTACAATAATTTCTCACTTTTCTGTTCAGCTCTGTACAATGGATTAAATCAACTTCATAAAAATCTTATTTATGTTCATCTATTTGTTTATATACCTATGCATTTTTTCATGTAGATTCCAGAGTAGGCATTTGAGGATTTTGTAAGCCATTCAAATAATTAATATTTCATTTTTATAGAACATTTTTACATTTGCACCAACTAGAAAGTAATTAATTACAAAGCCTTCTATATCATCAATTTTAAAAGACCTATTTTGCTACAACATATGAAAGAAGCTTTAAAGTGCGGTTGTATATTGAAATCACAATACTCTGGTTCCGTGATGTGAGAGTTAGTTTCAGAAGAGACAGTTTTCTGGGGTGGGGTAAAAGGGAAGTGTGCATCTGTGTACACTTACTGGCGCTCATTTTCTTAATTTAAAAAACCCTCTACTACTAGTTAAAATTGGTAACCATATTTTTTAATGAAATGTAAAAATTGAGTCTTTTCCTGTTTTCTGCTTTTTTGTAGAGGAAATCTGACAAGAAGACCTTACCATGCAGGGCTGTTTTGTACTCAGTGTGGTGCACGTGACAGATGTACAGATCTTCTATGCAGTAAGATAACTTAAAAAGGAAAAAAATCCATAAAGCATAGGCAAAAGGGAAAAGCAAAATGATTGAACACGAGCTTTGTGTTGTGCTGTTAATATTGCTCCTCTGACTCTAATGCCATTAGTTTATTGAAGGATTGAAACACTACCACCTACATTTTTCTAAAACTGCAGAGCCTTTTCTGCTATCCCTCGACCTTATTCCTTCTAATGGCACATCAGAATGTCAGAAATAAAGAGTGAAAACTAACAGCTAAATCTTGAAAAAGCTTCAAAACTAATTTCTAAAGCAACACCCAGCTTGACAATGACTACATTGGAAAGAATTTTCCAAAATATTTACAAAAGAAAAAAAATGTAAAGTAGCATACTTTAAATAGCCTTTTCTCAATGTCCCCTCCTCAAAGAAAAAAACCTTAAAATCCCTCAAATAGCCTGAGAACAAAATGTAGATCAAATGTTTGATTAAAATTCTTTTTAGTTTTTTGAAACATAACATCATGTATTCTGGAACAGATAGCTAAAACATACAACACTTAGAAAAATGTCATAGGGAATGAATTTAGAGCCTATTAGTTTGTGCTTTAAAAAAATTTCAGTGAAAATACCATATGAAAAACACTATGAAGGGGAGCCCACCCTAACATTTCTGCCCACAATTTACTTGAATCAAGATGCAAAGTCTTGTTCTTCTTCTCTTCCTTTCCTTCTCTTTTCAAAAAGTTCAATCCTAGAGCCATTAGGAAGGGTCATTGCCAGGTAGGCGTCTACACAGAGGGGCAGCCAGATTGATATCTTAGAGTTTGAACCGCATGGCAGGGATCTACATGAAGTTCCGTGCACATAGTAAGATCTGTACCCTAAACAAGATGAGAATGGTGCCCACATGGGTTTGCAACCCTGGTATGAAAATAGAGTCCTCATGGAACAAAGCAGTTATCCACACCTGAGGTCAGACTTGTGTGGAATCCTAGAGGCAGAGCAGGGTGAAGGGATGCCCATGCAGGCATGGCTTGACATGCAGTATCTGTGCTCATGCAAGGTGAGGAGCTTCAGAGGGAGAAGCCTGCCCTAGGATATCAGAGTCTGAGCGGATGAGGAGGGCACCCAGTGTGCAATGGTCTGGCACTGGTTGTTGGAGGTAAAGCAGAATACAGAGAGGAATCGCCTATCAGGTGGCCTGGCAAGAAATATCAGAACTGAAGCAGGTAAGGGGATCATCTATGCTCAGCAGCACACTCACCTGAGGTGTGGGAGTCCAAACTAAGACATACTAAAGAAGCCCAGAGCTGCATTTCAAAGTCTGAGCAAGGTGAGAGTGTGTCTCAGGTTGGAGGGGCAGTAGATGATTGAACACAGCACACTTGGTTAAATTTGAGTGTTAGATAAATAAAAGTACTTATAGTATATGTCAAATATTGTGTGGAAAATACTTAAACAAATTATTTATTTCTTTTTGAAATTCAGATTTATCTGAGTCTCTTTTATTTTTATTTGCTAAATGTAGCCACACCTCAACCCTGGTGTTGGGTTTTTGAACCCAAGCAGTGTGAGAACATCTATGTGAGGAAGATGGTATAAGCAGTAATAGAGATTAGAAACATACTGACAGGCTGATAAAATAAATAATTTAAGGATAATGGGGGCCAGTCTTCTCACAGAATGAAGTATAAATATGTAAAGAAAGTAAGCATGAATCTTGGGGTGATTCATTGGAGTTAGAGGCACCGGAACTTAAGTATATCAGTAAATCTAAAGAAACACAGATATAAGTATATATGTAGATATATAGAGATAGATAATTATAGATATAATCTACATATATATATATATATATATATTCCCTATCGCTGAGTAGGCCTTGGAGAGGTAACATATATACTTAATATTTTAGATTATTTAGAGTCAAGTTGATGACTTGAATTGAAATGTAGAAAACTTCCTCCTGTATAAGTTCCCTTAGACTTTCTATATATCATAAATTTGTCTTACATATTATACCTAACTACACTCAAAATGCCACCAGTGATATACTTTTGTTTTCAACTCTCAGATGAATTTAAGAGGAAAAATATCCTATTATAGTTACACAGATAGCCTATTACATTTTGTCTTTCTGTGACTTTTCCTTAATTCCTGATATCCCAAGCTTTCTTCTTGATATCATTTACTTTCTATATAAAGAATATATTTTAGCAATTCTTTTACAGCAGGTCTGCTATAAATTTCCCTGGAGTTTATTCATTTGAAAAAATGTTATTTCTTTTTAATTCTTGAGTGATGTTTTTGCCAGATATGTTTTTTGCAAAAATAATATGCCATCTCTTCGTAGCTTCTGTGATTTCTGATGAGAAATCCATAGTCATTTAATTCTTTGTTGCGTATTTGGAGATGTTACTTTCCTCCAGCTCATTTTGTCTTCATTTTGTATTTAATTTTCCACAGTTTTACTAGAATGTTTATGAATGTAGATTTCTTTGGACTTATTTTATAGGATATATGCTCAACTTTTTGCGTCTGTAGGTTTACACCTTTGCCAGACTTGGAATGTTTTCAGCCATTATTTCTTCAGACAGTTTTTTCATCACCAAATTCTCCTTATCAGGCTTTGCCATGAATACTAGAGTTTTCAGTGTTGTTCCGTATCCCTCCTGACTCCCACGTGGTTTTTTTCTGTTAAATTTTCCCCATGTTTCCCCCCGTGATTACATCATATCTGTTGAAGTTCAAAGATTCTTTCCTCTGTCATGTTTAGTTTGCTATGGATTCCTTCCCGGTTTTTGTTTTGTTTTGTTCTTTCTTTAATGTTTCATTGTACTTTTCTGTTTTAAAATTTCTATTTTATTCTTTTCTATGTTTTCTGTTTCTTGGCCGAATCTTTTCATTTTGACTTTTACTTCAAAGTCTTTGTCTAATAATTCCGATGTCTATTTTATCTCATCATGGTTATTACTTGGTTTTTTTTATTTGATTTGAGAATTTTGGGGTTGAATCATATACTAGAGTTTTGAATATTTCCTATTGAAACACTGGATCCCTACTAAATTCTGAGAATGTTGCTGTTTTTTAAAAGAAACTTGATCTCTTTAGTTTCTGGTCAGAATTTCCAATCTTACTTCTGTACACTATAGTTTTAAAGTTTATTTTTCTTTTTTTTTGGTACTGGGAATCAAATTCAGAACCTTGCACTTGCCAGGCAAGCATTGTGCTGCTGAGCTATATCTACAGCCCCAAAGTTTAGTTTCCAAAGCCTTAGAAGTGCTTTTCATATCTGTGCCTAAACTACACTCAGTCCTGACACAAAAGGAAGCTGTTTCCAATCAGCTCTGTTCTCAGGGTCTTTGCCATGCTAATTAATGTCAGAGCTATACCTGGTTCACATGCCTAGGAGAGCCCAGATGTTCCTAAACAGTTTACAATGTCTCCCGCGTCTCTTCCTACCCTACCAAAGCTCTTATTTCTCTGCTGTCTCTCTGGTTACTACCACTTCCCCAGACATTCCATTTTCTTTACTCTAACCAAAGTCACCTACTTGCATGTTTGAGCCATGTTCAGAACCCAAGCAGCAGAAGAACAGAGACACAAAAGAAGAAGAATCTGGCCCTGTCCCTCTTCAAGCCACAGGTGAGAAAACACTTCTCCCCTCAGAATTTTGGCTCTTTGGTTTCCTGCTGGCCACTTGTGGTGTCATAATCACTGCCACCAGATTACCTGGGGTGTGGACATGAGCGAATGGACAAAAAGGAGCGAAAACTCCTTTGGTGATTTTTTTTTTTCACCATCAGAGTACTAAGAGTTCCATTTCTTACAAGTTCTATTTCCCACTCCTTGAATCAAAACCAGAGTGCTCTCCTAGATTTCTCACTGGATTCTAGCCAATATTGAGTTCAGGCTGGGCGTTGCTACAGTGGAGAGAAATGGGGATCTCCACATACTTGGAACTCTGGTGTTCTTCTCAGTCTGCCCACAGATGTCTCCTCTTCACACTTCTCAAACAGCAGCCTATGCCTTCCGTCCACAACTTAGTTTTATTTAGCGGAAGAGAAAATTTACAATGTGTTTATTACACGTTACCTGGAGCCAGAAATGGAAAATAAGTTTTTAAATAGAAAGTGTGGTTCTACCCCTTTTGCTTTGTAAAACATTTAGAAGCCACAAAGATAAGAAGAAATAAAAATAAACTACATCTTCACTGAAATCAGGAGCTAGGTGCATTCTTCTACCAAGGAAACACAAGAGGAGTCAAGTTCAGAAAATTTATCAGTGGCTACAAATCCCAAAGCCCACATTTTCAAAATCGGTGGCAAACTCTGAGAGAAAAACCTACCAATTCCTTTTCTAAGACAGACAAACAAAATGCATAGGCTAGAATGAGAAACTCCCAGAACATTTTCCACAAATGAGAAGTACAAGAGGCAGTTTGTAATGGACTGAATAATATCCGTTGCCCAAAACTGAGTTACCAAAGAAGTCAAAATGTTACTTTATTTGCAAAGGCAATCTAGTAACTAGTAAGCAATTATTACTAATTAATAAGGTGAAATGAGCTGATCCTTGATTCCAGGTGAGCTCTGCATCTCCTGGTTGGTATCCTTGTTAGAGCTGGCAACATCTAGTCATCACCTGCACTCAGAGAGAAAAAGACCGTAAGATGGAGTCAGGAGAGATACAGCTGTAAGATATAAGTCAGAGAATGCCAAGGACTGCCAGGAAGAGACAGAGAATCACCTTTCTATAGAAGTTTTGCAAGGTGCGTGACCTAACTGCCACCTGGGTTTCTGAATTCTAACATCCAGAACTGTGGAAGAATAAATTATTGTAGTTTTAGGACATCTAGTTGGTCGTGGTTTGTTACAGCATTCCTAGGAAACCAATGAATGAGAAATCACCCCCCACCAAAAATCACATCTTTTCAGTATGAAATTTGTCCTGAGCAAAGAAATCTCTTGATTTGTCATCATCATAACTGCTGATTTTTGTTGTATAGGGAGAAATCATGATTAAGAGCTACCTCACACACACAGACTTGGGACGTGAAGAAAATTGCCAATGAACCAAGAGGTTTTCTCAGTTAACCTAGAAACTGATCTGGCTTTTTCCCTCCATAATAGCCTGCAAATAGTTGGAATGTGGAAAATTGGAGGGAAGGATCAGATACAGAATGGAGTAGGAAGAGGAAGTAAAAAGATGTGTTATGTGTATGTACCAACTGCGCAGCGTTTAGTCATTATGTACTGCAAATACATACTAGTTAAATGAAAAATGAAGAGAATATGGCAGACAAACCCAAAGGTGAACACTTACGATTCCCAACTTCCAGTATCTGGTTGATTATGTAATTCCCCCATTTGAATCTGGATGGTACCTGTAATGGATTGACAACTGATAGTCAACTTATAACCCCCAGCAGAACTGAGTAAGCATCATACTGGGTGTGGGAGGCCCATCTGAAGACTTTTGCCAGCAGCATAAGAGGCAGAACTGGAGGAGAAGAAGTTGGGCTGATGGGAGCTGAGAGAGTCTGTTGGGACCTGAGAAAGGCTGTTGGGCTGGTGGAAGCTGTAAGGAGCTGTTGGTTCTGTTGCGGGAGCTTTTCATGCTGGCTTTCCTGATGAACGTGGCTGTTCTCATCTTCCAAGGAGTTCAGGGCCTTGTTGGCACTGAGAATAGCTTTGGTTCACTTTGGGGGAGCTCTGGTCCTCACTCTGAGCATCACTTTCTGGCTCCGGAGGGGAAAAAGGTGCACAGCTCAGTTTCTTGAAGATGCTTGCTGCATTGACTTTCCTGATGGGAAATCAGGTGTCTTCACCACTGGAGGAGCCTGGGACTTCACCGTTGCTGAGGATGGCTGTGGCACCTTCCAGGGAAGCTCTGGTTCTTACTTTGAGCATTGCTTACTGGCTCCAGCGCAGATCCCTCAGCCTGCTGGCACAGATCCTTCATCCCACTGGCAGAGACTTCCTAGATTCCACCACTGACCTTTGGGCCTTCCCAGCACAGATCTGTGAAATGGGCCTGCATGAGATGTTGTTATGGGCGCTGGGCCTCCAGTTGGACTTGTGGGCGGCACTGTATGAGCTCTTGACCTTCAGCCGGTCTCATTCAGGGCATTTCCGTGGGATCCAGGCCCTCGGCTGGTTCCCTTGGTCTTAGTGTGTGGACAGATTTCCCGCACTCTTTTGTCTATCATTCTTTAAATAACTATTGTAAATTACTTTATAAAGTCTGTGTCCTGTATTATATTGTTGCCCTCGCAAAATCTCCCCCAAATCAACACAGTAGCTGTGACTTGGTTCTCACAACTAGAATACAACAGAGCTTATGTGATGTCAATGCTAAGTTAGATTGGATGCCACAGGCGATGAGATATTACTCCTGCGATTATCTCACACGACTGACTGTTGATGATGAACTCTCATTCTCCCGATGGCCCTGAAGAAGCAAGCAGTCATACTGTTCGCTGGCCATGCAGAGAGCCATGTGTCAGAGAATTGTAGGTCACCACTAAGACTGAAGGTGATCTCCAGCCAAAAGCTAACAAAAACTTAAATTCTTAGTCCTACAACCAGAAGGAAATGAATTCTTCCACAAAATAAGAATTGTTTCCAGTCAAGCTTTTAGATGAGACCACAGTTCAGTCAACCCATTGATTTCAGTGCAATGAGCCCTGAAACAATGGACACGGCCAAATTATACCTAGAATCCTGACCACAGAATCCAATCAGTAAATGTAAACGTTGAACTCATACACTACATGCCAGGGAAAAGTGACAAAACGTAGCAGACATAGCCTAGTAAATTAGTGAACTTCAGTAAAAAAGAAGGAATCCTTTAAGCATGTGTGCAAAGATATAAAACCAGTTATTAGAGAACCTAACAGTGTCTCAGTTAAATTAGGAAATCAGCCACCCTGGGAGTTCTGGCAATAAAGTTCTGGCAATACATAAATTTAATATAAGAAATGCAGTTCTCTGTGACTTCCATAAACACTAGGAGAGCCAGGGTCCTGGAGGTTGCCACCATTTTAGGCAAAGCCATTTTGACTCTCATGTTCATCCAGATCTTTGGCTCCCAGTCAGCTCTGGAGAGTTACGAATTCCGCTCCTTCTACATCTCCCAAATTTCATTTGTGCGCTAGTCACTGGCGAACCCTAACCTGAAGCTATACAAAGATTCACAGAACCTCTGCTTCTGGCTTCAGCTCTGCAATACAAGATCAAGTACAAACTGGCGTGGGACTAATTCTAGATTGGCAATTGGTCATCCCACAAAAAGGGGAAAATTTCACTTGTGTTTCAAATTCTCACCTCTAACACCCAGCACTAGGAAACAGGCCAGTGATGCCTATTCATTCCTAGTGCAAGAACTGTCAACCAATAATTTATATCTAGCCAAACCTATTCTTCAGTTATAAACAAAGAGGCAGTTGTTTGAGAGCATGTAGTAATTCATGGTATGTAGTTCTCACAGGCAGTTTCTCAAGGAACTTTAGAAGACAACCTTCAGTAAAAGGATTCCTTGAAAAACCACACTGAAAGAGGTGTTTGTAAGCATTGAACCTTAACAGATAGACTGAACAAATCTGGTGACAATAATTACAAAATAAAATATGCATAAAATGATTTTTTCAATATAAAAATGATGCCATTAAAGTTGGGAGGAAAAGAGATGCAAATTTCTATCATTTATAACTAGAGACAAAGATACTAGTTAAAAGCTGATAAACAATAGAGATATAGATAAATTTAAGTGTATTTAAATATTTAATGATATGCACACATAAGAATGTAATCAATAAAACTTAAAGATGAGAAGTGAAGGAAGATGCAAAGAGGAAATATTATTGCTTATGTAGATCAATAGATGCTCATACACAGAATAAAAATACAAACCATAGTAAAAGATTCCTTTTAAAAAGTTTCTGTAAGGCCAGCATAGTGGCTCACACCTGTAATCCCAGCACTTGGGAGGCTGAGGCAGGAGGATTGCCACGAGTTGGAGGCCAGAAACCCTATCTCAAAAGGACAAAAACATAAAAATAAAAAGTTTGTATAATACAGAAATTATTACATAGTATATGAAGTAAGACCAAACACAAAATGCTAAAATAACCTCAGAGATTCATTGGAAGTAATTTTGTTACTAATGAGCCTGAAGGATGAATTCTAAATTTTCCCCATGGATCAATATCTTTTTGAGGTAAAGCCCAGATTGACACTGACTTTTCTATTTGCACTAACTTGTTTATGGTTCCACTCTTCCCCAGTGGAATTTAGGAAGGGTCATCTAAACCACTCTGCCAAGTGAGCAGTTTATTTCCTGAAAAGTATTATGATCTCACTGGGCTAGGTAGCTAAAAACACTGCAGATTGGGCAATGAGGGTAACTTTGTCATCTGAGAAACAAGGATTAATGGAAAGCTTCTAAAAATAATAAGAAAATGAATTCATTTGTAAGATTAATTGGAGCAACCTAGGGAGAGAATAAGAGATGAAAACAGGACATGGAAACTTCTATAGTCAGAACCAGAACAGTTTTGAGAAGGCAGAGGTGACAGGACTTGCATAAGGTGACACAGTGATGTAGACACAGAATTAGTAGTGGGATCATTTCACCCCGCTCCTGCGTTTCCATACTTTCTGGGGTACCAGGCTGGCTTCTACCAAAAAAGAGTATTTCACAGTTGATGATTGGCTAGTTGCAGGGGGAGGTAGCAAAAGTGAGAGCGTGATGCCTGAAAATTAGGAGAATTATTTCTCCAATTATTATTGGAAAAATTCTTTATTATACAGAAAGAAGAAATTTTATGTAATTCTTTATAGACTTTTTTTTTCTTTCTAGGTAATGCAGATCGTGATCAAGCTATATGTATGTATCATTGTTCTTTATTTCTTGAACAATTTAACTACTTGCTTGTGAAGTCCAGCTTTCAATTGCTTCTTTATTCACAGATTACCAGTTTTGGTATCCAAGTTGGGAAGTGCCCCGGCCAATTGTGTGTGATCCACTGTGCATGTTTGTTTTATTAGTGAGACTAGTATGTTTTCTGCTATGTGTCATGATTGTTTTGATAGTACAGCCTCATTTTCCACATATCTTCTTGGAAAAACAGATGACATTTACCTCTGAAGAATATGAAGCAGAGAAAGAAATGGAAATGGAGAGGGAAGGGGAAGAGATAGAGGAAGAAGAAGAGAAAAGTGAAAGTGAGGAGGAAGAAGAAGAGGAAGAAGAGGAAGAGGAGGAGGAGGAAGAGGAGGAAGAGGAAGATGAAGAAGCAGAAGATGAAGAAGATGAAGAAGAAGAAGAGTCATTATAAGCCAAAAGTATAATAAACAAGAGGCAAAAAGAAAAAAGAAAAACTACACAAACCATTATGCAATATTTTTATTCTTTCCTATATTTATTTAACAAATGTGACTTTGAAAACAAAATGCAAACAAAATATGTTAAATAGAAAATATTAAGACATACTCTTAGATACTATAAACAGATAACGATATCATAATAGGAGCACTAAAAACAATTTGACTAGCCTAATTACCTGAAGATATCACCATGGTATCCTAACAAAGGAGTAAATCTAAATCTGTTCTTACCCCGGGCTTTAAGTATTTTTTACAGGAGTTAATACATTTCTCAACTATTAAATAATATTATCTACTTGGGGTGCTTAGGTCCATTTTAAGTTCAGAACAACAATTTAATGAATACTGGTTGGTTTTTATTATTACCATCAGAGTTCTTATTAGTGGTGCTGATATTCTCCATATGATAGTAAGTTACGTACAGCTGCAGTATAGCTGCTTCCAAATGTTCATGATAAAATAAAATATGTATTTTAAATTATTTGTAGTTATTCAGGATGTTTAATAAAGGCAATAATTTTGTAAAATAAGTTAACTACAACTGTTAATACTAATAAATGAAATGAATAAAATTCTTAGCATTGCAAAGTGTATCAAATGACATAAGCTGTCTTCTTATTAACTCTATTATTTTAGTTGCATCAATATTATATGAAAGTCCTATTCTAAAATGAGACAAGATTAGAGTAATAACCAACCCCCCAAAAAAGTCTGAACTATCTTTGTGGATCTGAGTTTCTATAGAATATTCGTATTCTCCTTCATAAAACCACTTCCACATTATTATTTAATACTCTGTGGGGCTGCTATTGCCTCCATTTTAAAAATGAGAACCTTGACTTGATGTCCTGAAACGGTTTAACCTTGGACTAACAACAAATTAATTTCTGAATACTTTGATGAATTTATAACTATAAATTCTTCATGTTTCTGTGCTAATTTCCACATTTAACTAAGCTCTGGATCTGTGTATACCAATTATAATCTTCTATATCTAACTTTCAATATATTTTTCAGGCAGTTTGATGAAGTGTGGCTGCCCGTAGGCCAACAACTCCTTACGTGGCAGCAGCTCTCCTCCACCTCAGGTCACTTGGCAATAGCTGGGAACATTTTTGATTGTCATGAGCAAGGAGATATTTCTGCTGTCTAGGGAGTACGGGCCATTAATGCTGCTAATCATCCTATGATGCACGAGGCATTCCCACACAACAAAGAATTGTTTAATCCAAATTGTCAAGAGTGCAAAATCTGAACCATTGTTATAGTTCTATTTCTACCCCAAAGATGTATAAATTATATATTCTTTGAACATGGCATTATTTTTCCTTAAACTACTCTTCTGAACATGCTTCTCCTGTCCTCGCTCCCATCCCTCTCCCATCACTTTTCCATGTGGTTACCCTGGGGCAGTCATTTTGTTACTGTGATTTTCCCTTTGTAGTTCTGGGATGGTCCACTAGCCACAGCTGAAGCAAATTACAGTGTTTAGTTTAAGAATACTATAAACATCCAAAGCAGATCCTCCTTGGTGGCAATGTAAAGTTTTAATATGTAAGGCTCTGAAGCTACTTAACAAACTACATGGGAAAAAGAAAAGAAATACGAAGACAAAAGCAATGAAAGTTTATCTGCACAATGCCTAGTTTTACAAACTCTCACAGAAAATCTTTTGTTTTCCAGAATGTGCTCTATTCAGTGAGTTTTCCTTCTTCCTTAGGTTGTTTTGAGTTGAATTTCTAAAACTTATTCATGTGGCAGTACATTTTTACTTTATAGTTATTTTCCTTAAATTTGTTCATTATTTGAAATAACATGAAAAGTGATGCTGAAACACCAATTTATGGAGGTCCTTCATATCACCAGATGGTTAAAGAAACAATGTGTCCTCTTAAGTTCTATTTCCTAAATCTGTGTCCTAGGCATCATTTCTAGCTCTCCCACAACCCACACATCCAATGTTCTTATTAAAGATTAGATTTTTTAAATTTGTTTTTTACACAAGTTACTAGTTGATCCATTCACTGAGCCTGAGATTATTAGCATGAACCTCAGAGTTGTCCAGGGAGATTATCTTTATTCTATCTCCATGGCACTGAGTTCAAGAAAGTACTTCAAACAGCGTCCCGGGTTAGGTAGTGTGGAGTGATAAATGAACATTTGGTTCTTCCCTCAAAGTGCTGTCTGTTCTACTCTGAACTGTAAATGTCTGACTAGTGAGATTTTCCTGGCCCTAGTGAAATAATCTCTAATGAGTCTCTATACTAGACCATAAGCAGGGTATGACCAGGGCTAGAAGAAAAGAGATCTAATTCTAGTCCTTCATTATACTTTCAGTATTATAACCATACCTCTGCTAGTGAGATTTAGTACTATTATGTTTATGATCTCGTGATTACATTATCCAGTGCTGGATCATGTAAATGATCTGTCTATGTCCTAACATTCTTTTGTGTCCTTTACATAAGTAAAGACTGTTCAATGCTCTCAAATGTTTGTGCCTTGTATATTCATCAGTGTGTCTACATTGTCAAAATAGTACTTGTACAGTGTGACAGCAACTGGAAATGACCATTAGTACTCCATATCTAACATGGGCAAAGCCATTAGAATTCTGAGATGCTTAAAGGGATAGAAGTGGTATTGTGATGTCATGGTGATTTTTTGCTGGCCTCTGGTTTAGTTAAGGGTTTATGAAAGTGTGTATTGACACAAGGTTAGTAATCCAATGCTGTCATCAGGCTTCCATTAAAATAGTCATGCATCAAGTATGTTATTTCTTAAAACTGGGTAAAGAGGAAGGCTTCTGGTTTTTCTGTAGAACCTTAAATTCTCATAGCAATGAACTGTAGAGCTTAGTGGTGAGGGTTACTACACAGAAAGAAGGGGGAAAAGCAAGCAACAACACAGCAATTGGGAGGAACTGGCTGGACAAAGTAAGGTGACTCTAAGGAAGTAGAAACCACATTCATTTAGCACAACCATGAACCTCTTCTAGATCATTCAACCTAATGTTGCCGGGAAACCTTGTTTATTTGCTAGACTTTGCTTATTTGCTGGGAGTCACTGAATACAGTCATCCATCACTATATCACAGTTCACTTATTGTGGCTTCACTGTATGATGGGTTTTTTTTAAAAATAAATCTAATTCTGCATCACGGAGTTTTCACTATATCACGTGATTTTGTGGTATACAGTGCCAGTAAGAGCTGGTTTGACAAATTTCAGAGACGATTTGGACTCAAGAGCATTTCTCAGTATGGGGAAGCTGCCTCTGTGGAGCCAAGCAGTATGTCAATGACATGTTCAAATCCATCATCAAGGAAGACGACTATAAGCCTGAAGAAGTTTTTAACATGGAGGACACAGGCTTATTTTGGAAATGGATGCCATCTCGTACTATTCTTATGAAGGATGAAGCCAAAGCCCATGGTTTTAAGACCCAAAAAGAGTGAGTAACTCTGATTATGTATAGGAGTGCTGCAGGCTTTATGATAAATACAGGGCTTACTTATAAGTCAAACAACGCAAAGGCCCAAAAAACAGAAATAATGTCTTGCCTGTGTATGGGATGAACAACTCCAAGGTCTAGATCATGAAACTCCTCATGGCTGAGTGGTTCCACTAGCGCTTTATCCTGGAGGTTAAGCTTTATCTGGCAGAGAAAAACCTCAAATTAAAAGTGCTCATATTCATGGACAGTGCTGGAGGCCATGCTGTCGAACTGTCGTATAATGGCGTCCAGATCGAGTTTTTGTCTCTGAACACCACATCGCTCATTCAGCCCATGGATCAAGGTGTTACTTGTGCTTTTAAGGCACTCTGAATGAAAACGCCCTGCAAAACCTAGTTGAAGCTATGGATTCGGATGAAATCTTCTCGCTAAAGGTGTGCTGTTGTGATTATAGTGTTGTGTCCTGTCTCCTAAATATTCAGAAAGCCATCAAGGAGATGAAGAGTGAAACAGTAAATGCCAGCTGGAAAAATTTGTGGCCAGAAATGGTCCCCAATGACAAGGGATTATCTCCTGATGAAGCCCATCACTCTGTAGTAGCTAAGGCCATGAAGCTGGTGAAGCTACTGGGAGGAGATCTCTTCAATGATATAACTCCTGATGATGCGAATGACCCGATCGATGTCCACTCACAACTGCTGATGGATGAAGACCTAATGGAGATGATGAAGTCAGCAAGTGAGAAAGAGGCTGAGGAACAGATGAACTATGAGTTGGAAAAGAGGAGGAGGCTGGCTTAACACTCAATTGTCTTGCAGAATGGCCAAAGAACAGCGAGTGGCTGAAGAATGGGACCCCCCCCCCCCAGATGTTTCATTCATTGCACTTTGTGAATACAATCGAGAGTGGCATGTCAGTTTACAAAAACCTTCTCACTCAGGAGAAAATGCAGCACTAGCAACTCCCCATAACTACATTCATCAGAAGAGATCAGTTACAGCCCAGGGAGAAGATACCGCACCACCTGAGGAAGCGCCTATGGCAGTGGTGCCTTCAGAAGAGCTGCAATGCTCTCCTTTGCCATGCAATACATTCATCTCATGGTCATCACCGTCATCTCCAGCAGTACTGCACAGCTACATAATTCATGATCTTCATCATTCAAGTTGTAGTATGCTCCACTGGTGAGTACCCATAAAGGATTTTCATCTTGTTAAAATTATGTAGGTTTAAGGGTGTAGAAAGTGTTTCACAGCATATGAAGTGTATATAAGAGTATGGGAAGGGTTTATAAGAGAATGGGGAAGGTTTATAGGAATGTGGGAAGGGTTTATAAAGCCTTAAAATATATATAAATGATAACATACATATAATGTTACTACTACACAGATTTTCCCCTATTGCAGGGGTCTCTGGAACGTAACTCCCACGACAGGCGAGGGATCACTGTAGTACCTTTTCCTTTACATCCACAGCAAAAGTTCAGCATTGTTGTCCTAAAAGAGGTAACCAAAATTACATGCCCAATAGCAAACTGAAAACCACTTCAGTCAGGGAAAAAGTAATCCTGATCAGTACGAAACAGAATATCTATTTAAAATCTGAGAGGTACTGACAGTGTTCCCCTTACTTGATAGACTCATCAACAGAGAAAACCATTATCACTAAGCTGTCTCACGTGAGTTGTAGCAGTGCAGCATTGGTACATCTGCCCCACATAGTACTACCAATATGTGTGTGTGTGTGTGTGTGTGTGTGTGTGTGCATGTGTATCTGTGTACGTGTGTGTATATATAGTTTAAAGAGACCCTTACTATATCTTCTGGCAGTGCCAGAGCTGCACAGCACAGAACACCCAGAGAGTGAATTGGAGTAATGATAAACAGGCCACTCCCTCCCACCCTTTGGTTCCTGTTCTTATATAGGCTCCTAGTGGAGATGTATTCTTGCAGAATATTGCCTATAGACTGCAGTGTTAGCTTCCCCTTTAAGAAACTATTCTGATACTTTGTAAGACCACCAAGATGATATTATTCCTAATACACTAGTGGATTCCGTAGTTAGGCTGTCCTGTAACTCCTTCACTTGAAGTACAACTTCTGACTGCATGAAACCTTTGTAGCATTCTGTGCCTGTTTCAGAAAATTTACACACTGTCATTTGGGCTGAGAATTTAAGGGCAAAAAAGTCAAATACATTCCCAAAATAAGTGTCCAAATTTTTAGTTTTTACTTACCCATAAACCCGTTCAGTTGATGTACCAAGATTTGACTTCTTTGCTTTATTGGCACAGAAACCTCTCTACAAATGGCAACCTGAAAGCACCCACTGTTACAACTGGCTTGGGTGACATAGATGTCTAGAATATCTGATGTTCATGTAGTTTATTTATTGTGATTCTAGATGTTCCTTCTACCTTTTATGTATATAATGTAGCTGGACCCCTGCTACCTTCATGACTTGGTGGGTCTAACGATACGTCTGCATGATAGGAGGTTCTGTATCTATGGTCCCCTTGTATCCAATTAGATGCTATGCCTCTTTCACTGCAGTAAGGTATAGTAATGTGACAGTTTTTCACCAGTTTTTGACGAACTGTCTTGGCGTCTTTCTTCTTCTAGATCTCTACCTACAATTCTTACTAAAGTTGCAAGTCCTTTTGGAGTACATGCATCTTACTGCCCTCACATATTAGCCACATCTTGTTCCTCTTGCTGGGTCAGTATGACTCATTGATATAAAAGCTCAATATGAAGTTGTACAGAATTCCCAACAATGCATTACTCTTCTCGATGTATTTTGACAAAAGGCAAGATGGTTAACAAAGTTCTACAGAGAAAGCGTACCCTTTCCTGACATATGTTAAAACCCTCTTGACCAACTGGAATAGAAAAAGAATATATATGCTACATGAAGTCTTATTTATCTGTACAAAGAATAATACATTATTTAGCATGGAAACTGATTTTTTTTTCTATTACTTGTTTTACTTTGTTATAATCTATGGACATTCTTCAGCATTCTCCAGGTTCTATCTGGCTTCTGCAGAAACCAGAAAAGTCCATTAAAAATGTATATGAATGGAAGAACCACTGTTCCTCCATTTTTAAGATCTTTGATAGCGAACTAATCTTTCTACTATCCCCAGGGTAAAATACTGGTTTTGATTTTCTACTTTAGGTCAGCAATAGCAGAGGCTTCCAGTTGGTCTTCCTCTGCAGCAGCCAAGGACCCAATATCAAAGTTACTCTACAAGTATCTTCATCACAGAAGTACTTTCAGGACCAGAGAAAGGGCCATGCAGCATTTCGGCAGACTGAGTAGATTGACCTTAAGCTACTCCCTGGCTAGTATCCTTTTATATGACCCCAGCAGGCTGCCTCAAACAGCAGCCCATGATGATATTTTGGTTTTCTACATAGCAGTGTCAACTCAGATCCTGTTTTCAGTAGTCTTCAAACTATGCAGACATTCCTCTTTTTAAATATATTTTCATTCAAGTAAATATCATAGGTCCCTTAGGGAAAGGACTAGGCAAATCTTTAAAGTACATAGTTGTGAGGACATACTAGTGGCTTTCTCCTGGGAACTCAGGGTCCTCTTTGGTCAGTTGGTGTGCAAATGGGCTCTACTCTGGTAAGTAAGAAAGCAGTATTAATTTCTTTTTACTTTCTCTACCACTACTAAACCTGCCAGTTCAGATCTTCCTCAAGGCAATGTGTAGGCTGAGTGCAAGAGCCTTATTGGTTGATGCCAATAAAAACTGTGGCATCAAAAAACATACAGTATAGGAAATGGGAGGGAATAACTTCATGGTGGAGAAAACTGACAAACACTGCAGCAGCCAAGATGTTTGTTTGTTGACAAACAAACCTCACTTTGATCTTCTTCCCAACAACATATAATCCAAGCCTAACCAAGAGAAAAGCAATAAGCAAATTTCTAGGGGATTTCATAAAATACCATTATTCAAAGCTGTCAAGAACATCAAAAACAAAGAAAGTCTGAGGGAACATCATGAACAGGAATCTAAGTGTACAAACTCATTACTGAACTTATGTCCTGAGTAGGATCCTGGAACAGAAAAAAAATTAGGTAAAATAAGAAAGAAAATATGAATAAAGTATGGGCTTTGTTTAAGGTTAGCAATCTTGGCTCATTAACTGTGAAAAATATCAATCTGTAGATGTGAATAATAAGGGAAAATGGATGTGAGTTCTATGGAAACTGTAGTGCCTAAATAGTTTTTCAGTAATTCTAAATATGTTCTAAACATAGGAACATTTTGTAAGAAAATAAAAACAGTATATTTTGTTGCACATGAAAATTGTATAGAATTCAAATTGCAGTGGTCTGTCCATAAGTAAAGTGTTATGCATACACACACACACACACACACACACACACACACACATACACGCATATCTAACACCTGTGAAGGCACACAGACAGACGATTCAGCATGAAGGGCTCAGTTTACAAAGCAGCTTTGGGCAAATCTCAACCCACCCACCTAGAGCGGAGCTGTGGCATAGTGAGCCTGCGTGGAGATCTTCCACAGACTGGAGATTTTTCACTGGGCGGGAGGCAGTTTGCAGAGAAGTGTGAGTTGGCCCCGAACAGTTTAATACAGCCCTCATGTTTAGTCCCTGAATGGACCCTCCGAGGAAAAGTGTGACCTCTCCTGGAACTGGATGGAAGATTCCAAAAGCACTGCAGCCGGAGACTATCAGCTAATCACACTCCTCAAAGCCAGTCCTTTGGAAGTGAAAAGTGTAAGGGCTGTACCTCTCTAAAGGCAAGTACTGACTTCGACACCACAGAATCTGTAAACAAGAAAGCTATCTTTCTAGAGCCAAAACTGGCCCCATAAGGTGATTTATCTCTAAACATTTAAGCCTTGTGATCCACTGCACGAATCTCTATATTCAGGAAAGGGAAAAAAAATTGAGCTTGGTTTATGGATGACAGTAATTCATTAATAGAAATTTGTATCTGAAAGAATGCCAGGTAACAGAAAATTTCTAATTGGCAAAATGGTCTGAGTTATATACAGTGTGGCTGGCATAGCCTCAGTGAGAAAAATAGATGAAATAACTGTCATTTGTTTATGTAATGACAGTCTATTTACAAAATGTGTCAGTGGAACACAGTGAACAAAACATAAAAATATTCGGATTCTGAACTTAAGGTAAAGACCATGTACCTTTCGGCTAAAAATATAGACTGTTCATCTGAATACCCTTTAATCAAATTTGAGAAAGAGAATAATAGTCATTGAGAAAACAAAATGTATTTATTTTTTCAAGCTTTTCTAGTATTAGGTCCCTGAGAAGAGCAAGCCTTGGGGCTATAAACTGGGTGTCAATAGATACATTTGCAAAATTTGCTTTATTTCTTTGGATTATCCACATAAATAGCCAAAGATGCTTGTATTGTTGGTAAGCAGCTCCCAAGGTTACATAGCTCAGCACTCATAGAACAATGTTTTAACTGTGATTTTCTCTGATACTGACAATTTTGCTGGTTTCTGCCTTAAGACTGGGGTCTTGACAGACACAAAAGACTAAAAAACTCTCAACACAAAGACTGAAACTGAGATACCCACGAATGAAGAACTAGCATTCAAGATAAAAAAGAATAGCTTACAAAACTCACATTAAAGATCAGTAAAAGTAGACCAACCACCAGGTGAACTATTTCTAAGAGATGAAGTAGGCAGTGAAGGACTAGAGATAAAAGGTATAATTCATATCATGATGATTCAAGGAAATTTTAAATAATTTTTATTTATATTTTTATATCTGTGGTGTTTCACAGAAATGTCACTGCTACAGTTTCACCCCTAGAGTTGACGGGGTGAGTCAGCCTTTTCGTTTAATACCATAGCAGGTCCCAGAGACGGTGTATGTTTCTAATACAGGGGAAAGAAGACAACTTGCTGGGTGTCTGGTAAGAGTTAGGACTTCGTGTTCTCTAATACCTAAGAATAATTTGAGAAACAGTGGAGGTTTGTTGGTGTAGTATCCGTTTTTGTCCAGGGTGAACAGGTCCCGAGAATGAGATACCCGCAGATGAATAAAAAAGTAAGAAGAAAAAGAAATACAAGAGAGACAATATTCTGGAATCAGGGGGCTTACAGCCTCTTCAACTGCAGCCTTGAATCACATTTTCAGTAACCTTTTATTGAGATAAAACAAAAGAGGCAACTGGGCTAATGGGTGGCTATCAACTGTTTTAGCAAGAACAATACAACTCAATTACCATAGGCCTGAGACTTGACTAGATAGCCATCTTGTCACCATTTCTGCATATCACAGCAAAACATTTAGTGTTGGATGCCACTCCAGAATGCAACAACTGAGGCTAGGTTATGCCTAAGGCAATACATTGAAAGATTAACTAAAGAATGTCCTTCTCCACAGAGGCTAAGAGCAGAATATATTTATTGGGAGAAAGAAAGCTTCTGTCTGAGAGACAGAAGGGGTCCCAAGTGGGTTGCCAAGGACCCTGCCTTTCCTAGCGATTTTTATAGAGCAAGTCCACACGTGAGGCAGATCCAAGGTGGGAAACATGGGAAATCACAAGTAGGGCATGAGGTGGGACAACACTATGGTCAACCAATAAAATTACGAGTATAATTGCTGAGATAAAATTGATTAAACCATGATCAAATGAGCCAGCAAGTCATGTAGCAGGCAAGCATAAATACAGAATGGGATTTTCTTATAGGAGGTTGAGTTAGTGACTCCTCCTGGCTTTCTCAAGGTGATATCCCTTTATCCTCAGGAAGTGTGTGGGTGCACTCGCCTTTTATCTTGAAGTCTGGCGCTCAAGGGAGGTGCCTATCTCCTCATCCTCCGCACTGGCTTCTCCGAGAGCCTAGCCCTATCTGACTGCCTATAGTATTTTATCTAACTTATTTGCCTATGACATTTCTGTATGTGTGTATGTGTGTGTGATACAGTTCCACAGACAACGTACATATTAAATGTTTTAAATGTAGGCTGCCAATGAAGAGTAAAAAGCTTGGTCATGCCATATGTGCTTCTCGCTATGTGAAATATTTCTCCAGGTTGTCTTCTCTGACCTGGGATCCCAACAGATCAAGATGCAGATGGAAAAAGATAAGTGGTGGAAGAACAGGCAAATTTATTTGGTACTTTGTAGAACAATGCAAAGGAAAAGCATTGAGGAGGACTTCTACAATGCTGCCATTAACTCTTAGTCTTTTAGTGAGTCTGTCTCTCAACATGAATGTCACTGATGTAAAGGAAAGAAACTCCGACCTGCTAGATATCTGATACAAGTTGGTGCTCTCTAAAATTGAACAATGAATTTTACAAACAATGGAGGTTGAGAGCAGACTATATTAATTAGGACAAAGAAAGATTCTGTCAGAGAGAGACAGAAGGGGTCTCAAATGGGTTGCCAAGAACCATGCCTTTTTTAGAGATTTTATAGAGCAAATCTATGACTTGAGGTGGGTCCAAGGTGGGAAACATGGGAAATCTCAAGGTGGGTGTGAGGTGGGACAAAACTATGGTCAATGAGTGAGATTATGAGCATAAGTGCTCAGGTAAAACTGATTAAATTGGGCTCAAATGGGGAAGCAAGTCAGGTAGCCAGGGGGCATGAAGACAGAATGGGGTTCTTCCTGTAGGGGGTTGGGTGAGTGGCTCTTCCTGGGTGATAGATACTTATTTAGAATATCAACCCCTGATGTTTACAATGAAGGATGTATGTGTGTGCATTTGTTTCATCTTTTGTCTTGAGGTCTGGCCCACAATAGAGATGCTTGTCTCTCTCACAAGGCATCTTGTCTTGTCTTCCACACTGGCTCCATCCAGGGCCTAGCCCTGTCTGATTGCCCATAATATTTTGATCTAACTCAATTGCCCACAACGCTTCTTGCTCTGAAGAAGTACCCCAAACTGCCATGAAGGAATATTGAGCAATGACAGATCTGGCTTCTTCTGGCTGAGGGAATTTGAGTCTGAAATATCATTGATTTGTCACCTAATATCTTGAACAGTTACTGAGATATTAGCAGAAGGATCAGGAATATACACAAAATATTTAGTCTTTATAATTTCAGAACTATTCTTGCTGCTGTTAGAATGTATAATGCTATCTGATTTTGAAGGCCTGTCTTACTAATTTTACTTATTCATTTAGGAGAGAGAAACCAACTGTGGTATCATTTCAGGTCTGCTGAGTATATTTAGTTAAGACCTTGATATGTGTCACATAATCCTCTCTCTAAACAAGAGGTGGTGGATCCCTGGTAAAAGGAATCTAAAAGGAATCAAGCATATTTGTTATTGGTTTTATCTGTATGATTACTTGGGATTCGGTAACCTCTAGGCAAGAACAAATTCTCCAAGAAATTAGACCATATATAGTCAATTCATGGACATTAGAGTTGGCAGGTAAGTTTAGAAATTGTTTTTAAGGAATAGTAGTTGTAACCCACTGGCTCGTAGACCCTTTTACTGATGGAGTCTGACATTGTTAAAGTTCCTCTAGCTTTAGTTATGATCATCTCTAAATTTTTGATGAGTTGCAAAAACCAGATTAACACATTATTTTTACAAATGAAAAACTCTCTAAATTTTGTACATGAACAACAATATGCATTAAAAAATAGTCTCAGCATCATTTTAATTAGTTGGCAACCTGGATATATATGTATTACAGTATTTAGACAGGCTAAAATCTCTCCAGGATGATAGCTGGGCTTTTAGATATAACTAAAAGGAATGAGTGAAGAGAAAGTTATCCCAGTTACAGCTTAAGCAAGATATTTTTTGCTGGTGACTGCTTTTGTTAGGTATGATGACTGGAAGGAAGGCCAAGGTTGGAGAAGGCCAAAGAGACCTGTGCAGATGTCCAGCAATAGACTGGTTTCTTTTCCCTCGTTATGGTTGATACATTGTGTCAACTTGGGGAGTCTAGAGGTTTGGCTGAGTGACTCAGGAGGAAGCCAGGGTGCTAACTTTGTATATATCCTGAGCCTGTGGAAGAGGAGGGCATGGAGATTGTGTGAGAGGTACACATCCCCTGGGTGGGGATAGCCTGTTTACAATGTAAGGGAAGGAAAGAGGCTGCTTGCAGCCATTCCTCCCTTTTTCTGGTTGTTTTTGCTGTGCTCTGAAGCCATGAATGTTTGTCCTCTGCTATGTGCCACTCTGCCTCTGAGCCAGCCAAATATGGACTGAAACCTCCATAAACTGTAAGCTAAATAAACCTTTCCTTCCTTCATTTTAGGCGTTGGGTATTTTGTCTCAGCAATGAGAGAAAAGTAACCAAGACATCCCTCTATCATTGTGAGTATTCAAGGCTCCACCACAGAGATGACAGGTAGAGATGACAATCTGGCCAGAGGGAGCATGCAGAGCGCCCCAGGGGCCTTCAATCTTACTGGACCAACTGGTAGCACGGGTCTGAATTCTGAGGCTTTCAACTCAGAGGGCAGTCTGTCCTATAGTGGTCACCTTTGCAGTCAGGGCATGGCTTGGGGGCCATCTTAAGACAGTCTCTCTTAAGGTGGCCTCCCAGTCTTGATTTTCCCTATCCTCTTGTTTTGAAATTCTGTATCATTTTTAATGTTTTTTTATTTTATTATTCTCTTTAAAATAAAATTAAAGAGGCAGTTTTTATTAAAGTATCAATTGAGATATCTGGAGCAAAAGCTATCTTTTGTAGCTTTTTTCTAATATCTGGGGCTGACTGTGTAATAAACATGTCTTTAAGCAAAATCTGTCCCTCTACTGAATCGGGACCTATGGGCATGTTTTATCATTAGCTCGAGTAAACAATCTAAGAAAGCAGAGATGTTTTCATCTTTCTCCTGACAAATAACTGACAAATTAAAATAACTAGATGGCTTGGTTTTTGTCCTTCTTAGACCTTCAAGAATACACACTTGTAAATGACTCCTACTCCAATCACCTGTCTGGCTATTAGGCCAGTTGAGGTCTTGGGTAGGAGCTTCTTGAGCTCCAGTGGGAACTTGTAGTTCCCCTGGCAATTTTTTGATTGTTTAAAATTAACAATATGGTATTAATCCCCAAATGTAATAACAGCTTGTAATGCTGCTTGTCTCTCATTAGACATCAATGTTTGGTTTAAGATTAACATTTTATCTTTTTAGCCTAGCTTATAGGTCTGAGCAAATGTTCTAAAGACATCATTTTACTTATCAGAATCATCTGAAAATTTTCCTCATTCTAGTTTGATTTGCTTTAAGTCATTGAGAGAAAGAGACATATGAACATAGGTAGTCTCATATGGATCATAATTATATCTTGAGCATAAATACAAATTATTTCTTAATGTAAAGAAAAGTTTGAAGGTAAGGCAATTCTGACCAGTTCCCCTCTTTTTTACAGTATGATTTTAATTGTAAAAGAACATCATAATTAATAATTCCTTTCGCATCCCATTTTGGCTCTAGAGAGTAGGCAGGCCATGTGCATGTACAGGAAAATATCAAATGGCTTTTTTAACACATAAGGGTCAAACATCTCCCCGCACTTATGAATGCATTCTAAAAGAGTTGGACACTTCAACTCCATGACAAAAAGAAATAATTTGGGCATCCCCTCTTTATTTCGACTTGACTTTTATACCCTCAAGGCATACCTCAAATATGTTCCACTCCAGAGCAGGTGGATACCGTCTGGAGAGAGCAGAAGACAAAATCCAACGAGCCTATCTACCCTCGAACTGGTGCATTCCAAAATGGTTGCTTTGCTTCTCTCCCCACCAAAAAGCACGAGAGGATTTCCTCAGGTATCTGGTCTGCAGGCCTGCCTGGTAGAGCTCCCAGAGGTAAAACTCAAAAACATGGGAGAAGTGCCTCTGTCAGCTGGTTTCCCCCCAGAGGCTGAAACTCCCAGACTTCATACTCAGCTTCCAGCAATTCCTCAGTGACCTTCAGGTTACTCACCCTGCCCCTGGGCCTCCAGCAATGTCCGTTCCTGGCCTCTGTTCTGGATTTGGTAAGTCCCTTTATTTGTCACACAGTTTAACCTGTGCCCTCAGTACTTTTGCAGATACAAAAACTACAGATTTTTCAGTTTATTCAGCTTTTTTACCTGATAAGAGAGACTAGTGACTTCTAAGCTCCTTACATTGAAAGCCACAAGCAAGACATCTCCCTATGAGCTAGTAAGAGCCACTAACCCAATAGCTCCAGGAAAAGCTCCTATTCTGTATTCATGCTGGCTTGCTACATGACTTGCCTCCCCATATGATCCCAATGTAATCAATTTTACAAGAGCAGTTATGCTCGTGATCTTACTGGTGGACCATAGTTTTGTCCCACTTCATACCTACCATGTGATTTCCCATTTTTCCCCACCTTAGACCTGCCTCATCTCATGATTTTGTTCTATAAAACTCCCTAGAAAAGGCAGTGTCCTTGGCAACCCACTCGGATCCCCTTCTGTCTCTCTCAAACCAAAACTTTCTTCCCCCCAGTAAATATATTCTGCTCTTAACCTCCACTGTTCTTAAAATTCATTCTTGATTTTAGAGAACATGAACTCATAACAGACATCTACCAAGTTGGTAGTTTCTTTCCCCTATATCAGTTAGTATAAAGAAAAATATCTGAGTAGTCTTCAAGAATTCTGAAGGTTCTAAAGTTTTAAGCTGTCTTGGCTACTTTTCTCTCATTGCTGAGACAAAATACAGAGCATCCAAAATTAAGGAAGGAAGGGTTTATTTACCTCAGTTTGTGGAGGTTTCAGTCCATAATCAGCTGGCTCCAAGGCAGGATGGCTTGGCACAAGGGCAACACTTCAAGACAGCAGAAGACAGCAAAAGCAGCAAGAGCAAAAAGGGAGAGGGAGACAAGCCTCTTTTCCTCCATTATATCGTAAACAGGCTACCCCCACTGAGCGGGCCTAGAGCACTCACCTAATCTCTATGACCTCCTCTTGCACAGGCTCATGATGAATACAAAGTAAGAACCCTAGCTCCCTGCTCAGTCACTTAGTTAATCTTCTAAATTTCTCAAATTCACACAACAAACAGCATCCTATAAGGGCATGTCCCTTTCACCCCAGGATGTAGAACTGCTATGCCACTTAGCCAAGCCTCTAGACTCTACAAGTTGTCACAGTGTATCAACCACAACACAAGCTAACAAAATAGCCACAGTTTCAAAGCTACTCAACAAAGACATAAGACTTCTGGGACAGAGACACCAAATCATGTTTTATTTGTATTAAAGATACAAATTAAAACTTCTAAAAATTTTTATTTCTTAAATTTTACTTTTATTAAAATATACATATCCATAATTTATGATATCAAATATTTTTAAGTTCAATAACATTAAAAAATTTCTCTGGGAGCAATAGATGCAGGACATGTTCTAAGAGATACTTTAGTCAAAAAGCTGCAAGAAAAAAATTTGAGAATTCGTGTTCCACAGAAATAGTGATATAGGGGAAAGAAACTCCCAGCCTGCTAGATGTCTGCCATTAGTTCACATTCTCTAAAATCAAAGAATGAATTTTAGGAACAAGAGAGGTTAAGAGCAGAATATATATATATTGGGGAAAAGGAAGTGTCTGTCTAAGAGACACAGAAAGTGTCCCGTGCAGGTTGCCAAGGACTCTACCTTTTCCAGGGATGTTTATAGAGCAAAATCACCAGGTGAGGCAGGTCCAAAGGTCACAACATGAAGTGCAACAAAACTGTGGTTAACCAGTAAGATTACAAGCATAATTGCTCAGATAATATTGATTAAATTGGTATCAGCATTTGGGTTTTTTCCACGATTTACCTATTACAAATTGCACTGCTATAAACATGAGTGAACATATATCGTGGTGATATGTTTTCAGATCTTCTGGGAAAATATCCAGAAGGGGAATAACTGGGTTGTATGGGACCTCTAGACCTAGTTTGCACCCGCACTCAAATAAATATCTTACTACAGGACTTTTTACCTCTACAGACGCTCTTGTCCACTTTTACAGGTCAAACTGAAAACCATTATCCTCAACATAAATTACTTCAAGGTCTCAAAAACATCCCCTTACAAACAAACAGGGCATTCCCTTCTTCTGGTCCCATACCTCGAGGAAACATAGCCTTCACAGATGCCTCCAAACAAGCCTACGGTTTCATACTACATTGCCAAAATCGGACATCACCCATTACCCAGATATACCCACATTCCACCACTGTGCAGGTTGCTGAGCTTCTTGCTATAGTAACGACATTACAATACTGCCCTGATAAACCCCTTAACATCTTTAGTGACAGTCAATAGGCTACCCAAATTGCTAAAGTTATAGCTTTCTCCACATTCTTTCCACAAAATACCTTATTGGACCAAACATTACAATCTTTAAGACTAACCACTCAAAAAAGACAGGCTCCCTGGTACATACAACACATTAGATCACACACAGGATTACCTGGACCCCTCTCCTAAGGAAACTCACAAATTGATCAATTGGTTTCTATACAACTCATGTCTATGTCCCTCCAAGATCCCATTAGCCAAGCAAAACACCTCCACGCAAGATTACACCTGTCTCCTGGAACCATACACAGACTTTTACCTGATATAGCCTTATCTGTCTGTAAACACCTCGTAAGGCAATGCACTACATGTGCACCACTACTACCCTTAGGACCATTATATCCCCAAGGCGTCAATCCCCGGGGTCTCCGCCCTAATGCCATCTGGCAAGCAGATGTCACCCACTATCCTCCTTTTGGAAAATTAAGGTTCCTCCATGTAGTTGTTGACACATACTCAGGAGCTGTCATGGCAATGGCCCTTACAGGAGAAAAAACAACTCATGCCATAAGAGCTCTTCAAAAGACAATGCTCTTCTTAGGCATACCATGGGAACTCAAAACATAATGGACCCTGCTATACCAGCCAACAATTCCAAAACTTCTGCAAACAATATAATATCAAACTCACCACAGGAATACCTTATAATCCACAAGGACAAGCCATCATAGAACGCACCAACCAAACTTTAAAACAAGCATTAAAAAAAAGAGGGGGAATTACACCCCCACAACACACCGGATAGCCTTCTAACCACGGTCCTTTTAAACATAAATTTTTTGTCCTTCGACAAAACAGGGCTTTCCTTCCTTCCTCCCGGAATATCTCCTACCTTCAATATAAACCCTTCCTCCTTCCCGAACTTCCTTTCTGCTCGTCCTTGCCTAACTATTTTCCAACAGATTTAGACCACTTTTCCTGGAAAAACTGCTTGGGCGTCTCAAAACTATACATCAATGAGACTCATCAGATGGCGGTATGGATCACCCCGGCATTCCGTGCTGAACACAATCGCACCGCTCTCAATGATTCGGCAAAGAGAGGCCCCGGACAAACCCTTCGTTCCGTCTTCTCCACGACCCTTCTCTGTGAGCCTCATACATGCCTGGACTTGTGCCCTTTTCTAATGATGGGTGACTCCGCCGTCACCAATGGGACTTTTAACTTTAACAGAAGCATCGGCTGGGAATCCACCCTCTCCCTAAACACCTCCAAGACTGTTGTGGGGCACAACGTCTGTGTCTGTGTCTCGCCCCCTTTTGCGTTCCTTCTAACATCAACTGTGTCTGCTAACTGTTCCTCTGACACCTGCATACTGCCCAATTGCTGGAACGGCATCCCCTCTATGGCCATTCTGGTGCGCCGACCCCTCGTCTTATGGGCCCCTGTAAACATCTCCCATTGGACTGCGCCCGCTCTCTGGGACCTCTCTCCTTCGAGTCTAATCCCACGATGACAGACAAGGGACTTTGGGTTAACTGCCGCCCTTATTGCTCTGTTCATCACCTCTCTTGCAGCTGGGGCTACTGCCGCTGTAGCTTTGACTCAAAGCGCACTCACTTTAGATGCTTTCAATAACCTCTCCTCCACCACTGCGGCTGCCTTGACAACCCAACAACAACCCATCGGGCCATCATCCAACTCCAACAACAGATGGACTTACTTGGAGAGGAACTACAAGAGCTCGCCGTGATCGCCTCCACTGCCTGCGACGCGAGCACCCGTTCCTGTCGCCTGTGTATCACTCCACTGAGAGCAAACTTGACTAAACATCGAACAGCGCTAAAAAACTGGATCATGGGGACGTATAATGCCTCTTATTTTAATCTCACTCTACAGTTAGAGGAACAAATAGAAAAAATTCAACACCTTATCATCCCTATGTTTTCTGCTTCTATTCTCCAAGAGATTCTCGCTAAGCTTAGTAGCTGGTTCTCCCCATCCTCCATAATCATTTGGGGCGCCCTCTTCTTACTGGGTATCCTTGCTATGCTTGTTATCAAATGCTCTCTTCGTAGGCTCGCCCACCTCGATAAAAAACAACGCGTTATTGCTGCAGCTGCCCTTGCCATAATAAAAAAAAGAGGGGGAATCTGTGGGATCATCCGCTCCGGAGGCATGGCTCGCTGCGATAGCGGAGGATCGGGTGTAGGCAAACCTCGCCCCTATCTGAGCGCGCAGACGCAGCTCCCTCCAAGCTGACGTGGCTAGAGACTGCATCCGCTGACAGAGTCCTGACGATTCCCGCCCACCTTAAAAGAACCCGCCCCTTAGCTCCTCCTGCACTATAAAAGCCTATGACTTCCTCAATAAAATCAGACCTGTGCCAGCAGTGCTGGTCTCTGAGTGGTTACTCGTCGGCCTTGCCTTCGCCTCCCAGAGGCTCCAGGGTCCATTATGCTCAGATAATATTGATTAAATTGGTATCAGCATTTGGGTTTTTTCCACGATTTACCTATTACAAATTGCGCTGCTATAAACATGGGTGAACATATATCTTGGTGATATGTTTTCAGATCTTCTGGGAAAATATCCAGAAGGGGAATAGCTGGGTTGTATGGGACCTCTAGACCTAGTTTGCTGAGGAATTTCCAAACTGATTTCCACAGTGATTTCACCAGTCTGCATTCCCACCAGCAGTGGGGAAGAGTTCCTATTTCTCCACAACCTTGCCAGCATTTGTTTGGTTGATGCTGGCCATTCCTACTGGGGTGAGATGAAGTCTCAATGTTGTTTTAATTTGCATTTCTCGAATAACTAAAGATGTTGAACATTTTCTCATATATTTATTTGCCATTTGTATTTCCTTATCTAAGAAGTATGTATTCATCTCACATACCCATTTCTGGATTGGGTCTTTAAATTTGGAGAGGTTCATGTTTTTTAATTCTTTGTATGTTCTAAATAGAAGACCTTTGTCTGAGGGACAGCCAGCTAGGATTTTTTCCCAGTGTGTGGGTTTTCTTTTTATTCTGCTGGTGGTTTCTTTAGATGTACAAAAATGTTTTAGTAAGATGAGGTCTCAGTTGTTGATTCTTTGAAGTGTTTCCCTTGCAGTTTGATTTTTGTTCATGAACTCTCTGCCTACTCCTATGTCTTCAAGACTTTTACCTACCTTCTGTTGCAATAGATTTAGTGTTTCTGTTTTAGTATTGAGATCTGTGATCCATTTTGACTTTAATTTGATGCATGGTGATAGACTTGGGTCTATTTTCAGTCTTCGGCAAGTGGCAAGCCAATTTTTCCAGCATCATTTATTAAAGAGGCTCTTTCTTCCAGTGAGCTTGTTTGGCCACTTTGTCAAAGATTGGGTGGTTGAGTGTGTTTGTGGTTGTTTCTTTGTCTTCCAGTCTGTTCCATTGGTCTGTTTTTTAACCAGTAACAGGTTGATTTTATTACAGTAGCTTTGTAGTATAATTTCAGGTCAGGGATTGTGATTCCACCTGACTTGTCCTTGTTGCCTAGGATTGCTTTTGCTATTCTGGGTCTCTTCTTGTTCCAGATGAATTTAAGGAATGTTTTCTCTAGATCTGTGAGGTATGCTAATGGTAGTTTAATGGGAATTGCATTGAACCTGTACATACAACAATTTTCATAGTATGGCCATTTTCACAATGTTGGTTCTTCCTATCCATGAGCAGGGAATGTTTTTCCATTTATTGAAATCCTCTTTGATGTGAGGACTGGACACAAAAACTGGCATTTTTATATAATGGAATATTACTCAGCTATAAAGAAAGACACACTTGAGGCTCTTATAGGAAATGTTCACAATTAGAAAGCATACTCATAAGTGAAATGAATCAGATGTGCATGTGCAAGCAATGTATTGTATCACCAGTGTAAGAACCTGAAAGTGGGAATATAAGTTAGGAGATATGAAAGGAAACTGCTCAAAAGTAAAGAGCAAATGGGATGAAGGGAAGGAGAAAAGGAAGAAAGAGATAATTATGTATGTATGTATGTATGTATGTATGTATGTATACGCAGGATGGCTAACATGGTTGTACTACTGACTTACATTGCTTTATTGTAAGGAACAGTTAATGATTAGTTGTTCGATCAATCTTGCATGTCTGTATTTGTTTTCCTGAGCATACACATTATCAATATGTAATACAACAATCATTGTTAATTCCCTGTCACCTTGTCTGTGATTCAGTTTTGATTGTACTGTTCTTGTGCTACTTTACTGAATTTATCAGTTTTAGTATTCTTTGGTTGGTGTGTTTTAGATTTTCTATCTGGATAGCATTCTCATCTGCGAACAAGGATAAGTTTTGGCATCCTACCTTCCTATTTATGTGCCTTTAACCTCTTTTCCTTACCCAATTTTTCTGGCCAAACTTTTTAGTACTGTTTTTAATAAGAGCAGATAGAGTGAACATCTTTACTTAGTCCTTGATCTTAGAGGAAATATTTTAGTCTTTCATCACTCAGTATGGTGCTTGCCATGTGTTTGTCATATATAGCTTTTATTATGTAGAGGTACCATCCCTGTATACCTAGTTTGTCCAGGCCTCTATCATCAAAGTATGTTGTATTTTATCAAATGCTTTGTATGCATTTATTGAGATCTAATCATGTGACTGGGTCTGGACAACTCCTGAAATGATTTCGGGTTATCTTTCCTGTTGTCCCTGTGCAAAGTACTGGGCTTCTTTTTAATGACATTAATTTCTTCAACAACCATACAACCCTTAGCCTCAACTTCTAGACAAACAACTTCTGCTCTGTTTTCGCTCCTGATTCTCAGTGTAAATCTGAGTAAAAGCAGTTAGCAGTACCCATGCCACAGTCTCAGTTATGCTACTTTGAAATTTCTTCTCCAGGTTTAGTTTGTCTGCCACCTCTAAATTCAGCTTCACACAGACTTAGAACATAGGCAAAATGTGAACAAGTTCTCTGCCAATATGTGACACGTGACATGAGTGGCTTCTTGTCCAATTCCCCACAGAGTGTTCATTTTAATCTGGAACCTCATGAGTCTAGCCTTTACTGTCCACATTACTATTGGAATTCTGGTCTTCTGAATGCTGACCAGAATTCCCCAGAAATCTCTCTTCACAGCTTTTCTAACCCTTTTCCCAACCTTTCCAAACTTCCTGCAAATGTCTTCCAAGGGCTTCTGAACTGCATGGTCAGGATGAGTCAAAACAGTGACTCCACTTGTACCAATTTACTGTATTAGCTTTTCCATTAGTGGAACAAACTACCTGACATACACAATTTAGAGAAAGGAAAGTTTAGTTCGGCTCATGATTTCAGAAGATGTGGTCAGTGGTGGCCTGGCATCCAGGCAGGAGTAGCATGGCAGAGGGTCATAGAAGAGGAAAGCTGCTTAGCTCATAGCATTCAGAAGAGCTAAGGAGCAGCAAGAGATGTACGCTCCAGAGGCAGAAGTCAGCTATGAATACATTAAACAGAGTAATTCACTGATGGATACAGCATCACCTGATCCAATCCGTTTTTAAAAGCTCTGCCTCTGAACACGTGAGCCTTCTGGAGGACATTTTAGATCAAACCATGACATGGTGTGAGCTTTGTTGCTCCTTTTTGCTGATTTTGGATTTAGCTTGTCCCTGCTTTGACAGGTCCTAAAGGTACATTATTATGTTGTTTCTTTTAAAGCTTCCTGCATCTTGGATATAAGGACTTCGTTTTTATAATTAGGTGTTCTATCCATTTAGCTATGTGCTGTGTTCTATACATTTAGTTATGCACTGTGTTTTCATTTTCACTCGTTTCAAGATGTTGTTGGTTTGTTGGTTTGTTTTTGTAGTACAAGGTATTGAACCAAGGGTGTTCTACCACTGAGCTAGAGCCCCAGTCTTTTTTTGGAGGAGATCAGAGTTTTACAAAGTCTTTAAATGACTCGAGTCAAATTTAGGATCTTCCTGTCTCAGCTTTTCATAGAGCTGAGATTATATAAGTATACTTAGATCAAGAAATTTTTAAATTTCTCTTCTGAAACCTGTTCATTCAAAAGTGTGTTGTTCGATCTCCATGTATTTATACAATTCTTACATTTCTCTTGTTTTTTTGCTTCCAACTTCATTCTATTGCAATGAGAAAAGATACCAGATATAATTTCAGTTTTTTGAGATATTTAAGACTTGTTTGTGGGAAGATCCTTTGACCTTCCATCAGATCCATTTGCTCCTGATACTGATCCCCATGGGACACTGCAGGGAGCTCCAGACCTGAGACTGAACTCTTTGGCCTCCAGTGTGCACACACCCTCATCCAACATCCATCATGCTTCCTCATCCAACTCTGTGGCTGACCATCACAGGGCCATTTCAGAGTTGGTGGATAATTTGAGTGAAATCTGGAACCCAGAGGAGGAAATCGTCAAGGAACAACTTCTGATAATGAGTCTACGTGGCCTCAGTGTGTGTGATACAGAGTGTTCTCAACCCAGACTAAATTGAATGAGGAGTGGCTACTTGCTATAGGTCTTATGTCAAAACAGCTTTAAACCTTCCTGCCGGTTCACAAAGGAGTGTGTAGAAGCGGGAGCAAAGAAGGGCAGCAGCCTGTTTCTTTAAGTTGACTATATAAATTTGACTTCCAAGAACAAAATGCAGTGAAATAGAATTGTTACTTGGATGGGACATTCCTCGTAGTGAAGACCACACCGGGTGAAGCTTCCAGAAGTGAGATTTGGAACCATCATTGGTGCTCGTTTATATCTTGAACTGAAAGAATGAGTGAATTCGGGTTATGTTTCAACTGCTGCATTGCAGAGCAGTCTTGGCCTAAAAGGCGGCGGCGGATCGACCAGAGTATGATCGGAGAGCCAACGGGCATTGTACACACGGCTCACATAGGCTCAGGAGACCTGTTCAGTGAGATGAATTCCGTGAGCTCCATCCAGAGCCAGATGCAGTTCCAGGGATGGCGGCCAACATGCAGATGCAGCTCACGGACACCCAGGCACAGTAACGCAGCCTTGTGTCATTATGAATTGCGATATTTTCTCTGTCCACTATCCTATCATTTTTTGTCTTGTGATTGCATTCTTTCATTTTAATTAGAAAAGAAGTGTGACAGCGCCTGCCCACCCTCGAGATGATGTCGATAAGATGTTGCTCTGACTGAAGACGATGCCCTTGGCGAGTACGTGTCTTCGCGGCTGGCACAGCATCCCAGCTTGCCATGTCCCGGGCATCGTCAGCAGGCCCCAACTACCTTAGCGTGCTGTATTCTGTGAACGCCAGCCCCGCTCTGCAGTTTCCCCATCTTCAACACTTCCTTCCTGTCTTACGATTTCCCTGGCAAGCAGTACCCGTCATTTGTTAACTTGCCACCACTTACTGTATATTTTGGAAGGTGAGACCCACAAGCACAATGACCCTTTTTCCTTGTTTGAAACTTCGGCAGAGCAGGTGTCTGCTTGCTTTATGGGGCTGGCTTGGTGGCTGCTGGTGTGACAGGGGACCACTTCTCTGCCGGGGCCGATGACACTGCTGCTGTAAGAGTCCATCTGTGGCCCCCGGGTCTGTCCACGGCTCACAGGAGAAGCTAATTTCGTAGCTTATTTTTAGACATCTTGGGTTTTTGGTCCATCTGACGAGAATTGCAATAAGAGTGAGGCTTGCACTCCCCAGGCATCCCTTCTGTTGTGAATGTTCAGCATATTTATTTTGAGAGCAAGGACCATGGTTGTGAACAAGCATGGTTGTGTGTCTGCAGTGTGGTGAGATTCAGCCTGTCCCATTCTGAGCAGCATCTTCCTCCTGTTAGCTGTCCATTCTTAGTGGAACTGGTTTAGTTTTACTGGTCTTCAAATTATTTTGGTATCCAGTGGTCTCTGCCAGCGGTGTCTTGAACTTCAGGCCTGTGCTAGTCACTGCAGACCTGTGGAGGTGTGGGACCGCCTGCAATCCGGGATTTTGGGGGCTGTGGGTGTTGCCAAAAGCAACGCACCAACCTGGCAGACTCACTGCCCCTGAGGACCTATTCAGTGGCTTTCTATGGTTTTGGTACAAAGCCTTTGCTCAGGTTGTAAAATATGTCTCTTTCACAAATTTTGTGTATTTCAAATATTTATATGAATGTTTCTCCTCCATATTAGAGCATAGGGCTAAACTGAGTTAGTGGTCTGTAGTATTAAAATGTTTAAACCCTGTGTCTGATTCAGACCTACTCTGCATTTGGTAGGATTAACATTTTCATGCAGGAGATGGGCTGAATAGGAAGCTTAGAGAGGTGTGAGGGCTTAATCATTGCAGAAAGCAACGATAATTTTCTCTTTGCCTTCATTTACCCTTTTTCCCAGGGAAAAGTTTTGCCCCAGGTTCTTGTTAAACAGGTAACTCAAGAAATGCTTGGTTTATGTAAGTAACACAGAGCATTTCTGAATTTGATCACCCACTACAAGGGGCACCGAAGGGTGCAATCCTTGTCTTTTGCAATTTTGGGGCTTTCAGAGGTGTCAGTGCGAAGCCCAGAGAGGTTCTGTGTGGGAAAATCTTCCTACAGCTGCGTAGTTGCAGCTCTAACACCTGCTGTCTTTCCTCCCTGTAGCTGCTTTCCCAGGATGTGGCCACGGGCCGCTGTCCTCAGCTGGGGTTGCTCCCCACTCTGGTGGGCAGGGTCTGGACAGTGGAGGGCTTTTCCTGGCATCCTCAGCACGGTGCATGTTGATTTCAGAACAAGTGCAGCTTTCTGTGTTGTCCCAGAACTCCTCAGAGCAACACGTCCCTTTGCCTCAGCTCGTGATTATTTTCGTGTTCATGTTTTCCTAATTACTAGAGTGTGGAGCCAGAGACCCCCAGGGCCACACGCACGCTGGTGCCCTTGAAGGGGACCACAGGGACGAGACCTGGCCACACATGTTTCTCCAGGGCAGCAGCTTTCCCACCTTCGTCAGTGGGGTTGTAAATTTTGGGAGGTTGTTTGTTGTCCATAGCAATGGCTCTCATTGTTAAATTGAAGCTGATTAAATAAGTATGGTTCAGAATTCTGCACCCTCTTACTGCTTTACTGAAATAGACGCTAACAGCTGCTGAGCGAAAGAAGCCGAAGGAAGGCAGAGTTAAATGGGCGGTGCAGGAGTGATGGCCTCTCAGCATCTAGACAGCGCTGCTGAGATCCCACGGTAGCAGGGCTTCACACTGGCTCTCTCAGTCTGGTAGGAAGTGGTTTCATCAGAGAGAACAAGTCTGCCTTGATTTTGTTTAAAATGACTTCTGCTCCGCACCCAGAACATGAAGTTGATATATTTTTGTAATATAAGCATACTTTTTTTGTACATTGTGTTCATTCTTGTAAAAAGTGAATTCAGTGGTGGCACACGCCTGTAATCCCAGCACTCAAGAGGCTGAGGCAGGAAGATCGTGGCAAGTTCGAGACCAGCCTGGGCTACAAAGTGAGTTCAAGGCCAACCTGAACTGTGTATCGAGACCCTGTCTCAAAAAGAAAAAAAAAATGAAAATGGATTGAGTGTTGGCATGTAGATATTAAAAAGAAAGTATTGATTTTGATTCAATAAATGTTTTCTTTAAAAATGACTTGTTCTGTGGCTTGATATCTGGTCTATTCTAGAAAATGTCTCATGCTAAGGTAAGGAAGGTGTATTCTTCATCTATTGGATGGAAAATTTTGTAAAGGTTTGAGAATTGCACTTGATCTATGGTATATTTTAACTCAAATATTTCTTCAATTGGGGGAGGGGTCTGACTTACCTGCCTATTTTTGATGAAAATAGGGCACTGAAATTCCCCATCATTATTATATTGGAGTCTGTCTCTCCCTTTAGTTCCACTTGTGTTTTTTCTTAAAATTGGAAGTTCTGGCATTAGAAATAGGTAGATTTACAATCATTGTATCTTCTTGTTGAATTGATTCCTCGATCATTATATAGTAACCTTTCCTATCTCTTATTCTTGTCTTAAAATCTATTTTTTCAGATACAAGCATACACAATACAAGTAGCTATTCCCACTAGCTTTAAGTTTTATTTCCCTTAAAGGTGTTGTTCCAGCCTTTCATTTTCAGTCTGTGTTTGTCATTCCTGGTAGGCATATTGTTAGATCTTGATCCTTTTATTTTTCTTTCATTTTTTTCAGTCAATTCTGTTATATTAGTACAGGTTTGCTATATATGATGATTGTATTTACTGTAAGGAGTTGTTACCTGCATATAACACATCTTAATTTTTTTATATCCCCCTTCCCTTCCCTCCCTCCTTTCTCCATCTCTTGGCGCAGCACTTGGTTTCTGGGCTTAGAGTTAATAATTCCATTTCTTTGTGATGTGCACCTGGGAAGTCCACTTCTAGTCTACTATAGATACCTTTGAATGTGATTTAGCACTTTTGTGCTTGTTCTTTGAGACCAATTCTTACCATATAGCCCAGGCTGCCCTTGAACTCACTATGTAGCCCAAGCTGGCCTCAAACTCATGGCAATCCTCCTGCTTCAGCCTCCCAAGCACTGGGGTTACAGGCATGTGCTACCATGTCTGGCTCAATTGCTTTTGACAGCTTGACAACAGTAGTAAGGTATTTTCTGACCTTATCTATTTGAATCTTACAAGTCTCCAATACTTAGATGTCTGTATCTTTCCCAAGATTTAGGAAAGTTTTTCTCCTGTTATATCAGTGAGTAGGTTTGCTACACCCTTAGCTCTGTTCCTTTGATCTTTGGGTGGTCTCAGAGCATGGACAGCATGTTTGTTTAATGTTGTCCCAAAATCTTCAGTGCCGTCTTCATTCTTTCTTTATATTTTTCAGTTGACTCAGATATTTGAAGACTTGTCTTTAAACTTGTATATTCTTCCTTCTACTTCATGCGTTGTTGAGAGTTTTGGTTGTACTTTGTTAGACTTATTGAGCTCTGTTTCCATGATTTCTGTTTAATTCACTTTTTAAAATTTCTGCAACAATGTTGAATTTTTCATTTACATCCTGCATTTTATTCCTAATTTCTTTTAACTCTTTATCCGTATTCTCTTGAGTTTCATTGAGCTTTTTAACAATCATTCTTTTATATGGTTTATTATTTTCATCCATTTCAATTTCTTTGGAATCTGTTACCAGGGAGTTACTTTTTTCTCTTGGAGGGATTGACATCTTTTTTGGGGGAATTCTTGTGTGCCTATATTGAGATATGTGTACTGAATTAATCTGTGGGTTAGGTATCTGTACAACTTCAATCAGGTATACTTTTTCTAAGTAGCTTTTCCCTGGACTTCCGGGAAGATGGCAACCGGGTAGGCAGCAGAGAGAGAACCTCCCAGAGGATTACCACCCAGACAATGGAATATAGCAATATGAAGACAGAAAGGAGAGAGGTGTGTACCCTGAACCCAAGAAGGATCTGAAATGGGAACTGAAGCCCTAGGAAAGACCAAGCAAAACCTCTCCTGGAGGAAAGGATCGGAGGG
>PVLD010013323.1:0-56473 GCA_004027595.1 Dinomys branickii | reverse complement strand
GAGCAGTTTGGAGATTTCTCAGCAAACTAGGTCTAGAGGTTCCATTCAAACCAGCTATTCCCCTTCTGGGTATATTCCCAGAAGATCTGAAAACATCATATCACTCTGATATATGTGCACCCATGTTTATAGCAGTGCAATTTGTAATAGCTAAAATGTGGAAGCAACCCAAGTGTCCACCCACAGAAGACTGGATTAAAAAACTGTGGCATTTTTATATAATGGAATATTATTCAGCTATAAAGAAAGACAGTTTTGGGGACTTTGTAGGCAAATGGTCAAAATTGGAAACCATATTCATAAGTGAAATAAATCAGCGGTACATGAGCAGGCAACCTATTGTGTCACTGGTGTAAGAACCTGAGGGTGGGAATATAAACTAAGAGACATGAAGGAAATCTGTTCAAAAGCAAAGAACAGATGGGACGAGGGAAAGGAGAAAAGAAAGAGGCAAAAATGTATGTATGTATATATGTAGATACATATTGCAGGAGGGCTAACATGGTTCTACTATTGTATTATGCCACTTAATGCTAAGGAATAGTTGATGACTGGTTATTCGATCAATCTTGTATGTCTGTATGTGTTATCCTGAGCATACACTTTGAAGATACCAATATGCAATGCAGCAACTATTGTTGGTTTTCTGTGGCTTTGTCTATAATTCAATTCTTTTTTTTTTTTTTTTTTGGTGGTACTGGGGATCGAACTCAGGACCCTGCGCTTGCTAGGCAGGTGCTTATTCCACTGAGCTATAGCCCCAGCCCCTATAATTCAATTCTGATCATACTGTTATTGTACTACTTTGTGTCTCTTTGTTAATGCTTTTCGATTTCTTTTTTTTTTTCTGTTGATGTAGTTCTTTTTGTATCACACTTTAAAGGAAGGGAAAGAAAGGGAAGGGAAGACAGGAAAAAAATATGTAAGAAAGTAAGTATGTAGGTACAGCATATCTTACATAGTTGTACTACTGAACTATGTCACTTCATAGTAAGGAATAGTTGATGATTAATTGATTGATCAATTTTGCATGTCTGTATCTTTGTTCCTGAATATACACTTCGAGGTTATCAATTTGTAAAGCAACAACCATTGTTAATTCCCTGTCACCTTGTCTGTAGATCAGTTTTGATTATATTATTCTTATGCTACTTTGTGTGTTTCTTAATATGTCTTCATTCTTTTACTTTTAAAATAATAAATAAATAAATATATAAATAAATATATAAATGAATAATAAAATGTATTCAAGAGACCAGAGACTTCTTCAAGAGAAGCCAAACATGTTGAAGTTTTTCAGTAGGCCTTTGGCTGTCATTTTAACCTAGTTCTTCTTTTTATTCATTTGTAACTGTAACAGAAATAAAGCATTTCTATTTCCAAAACATTTTTCAAGTCAAAAAGTCTCAAATTATTTGTGAAACTATGTATTAACCTTGTTCATAAGAACAAACCTGCACTTACTTATATTTCTGTTTTTAAAATTTGTGATAGATTTAGGCTGCCTTTTGTAAGGATTTCTGGAATGTCCAAAATTAGTCACTTGGCTGGGCATGGTGGCACATGCCTGTAATCCCAGCACTCAGGAGACTGAGGCAGGAAGATTGCTGCGAGTTCAAAACCAGCCTGGGCTACATACAAAGTGAGCTCAAGGCCAGCCTAAACTACACAGTGACACCATGTCTCAAAAAGACAAAAAAAAAAAAAAAAAAAAAGTAGTCACCTGAACAGAACTGCAGTGGTGTAAGCTTTGATGACTGATTAATGAAACAGAACTAGGCTCATTTTTCTTTTCCCAGACAAAATCAAAGTTAAATTACCAATATTCCTTTCACATTGACGTGCTTTCTACAAGTCTTGTTTGGCTGATGAAGTAATATGTAAAGAAAATCTCTAAAAACTAGTGTTTAAAAATCCTCCAGGGCCAAGTATGGCGGCACACACCTGTAATCCCAGCACTCAGGAGGCTGAGGAAGGAGGATCACTGTGAGTTCAAGACCAGGCTAGGCTACTCAGTGAGTTCAAAACCAGCCTGGACTACATAATGAGACCCTGTCTCAATCGGTTAATCAATCTTTTAAAAAATATCCCTCAGGATCTCTCCATGAATCCCAAACTCTTTAGCACAGTCTCTAAGACCCTTGCCTGCCTTTTGGTCTCAGCTTTCTTCCTTGATTCCCGCATTCCTTTTTCTGTTTAGCAATGCCCATCTGGTCCCATCTCTAGTGAATTCCTGACTCTACTCACAGAGGTGGGCTTCTGACAGCAGGGCCTCCCTGCGTGACTTTACTCTAGGCCATGACTCACTGGTCAAGTGGTACACACCTTACCTGGCTGGGATCAGATTCTCCCAGCTTTCTTTTGCACTGTAGGCTTTTGAACCAAAACTGGGGCATCTGATTCACGTTCATGACACCAGTCTAGAAAGAAGGGCTGAGATTTTTTTGCTGTTCAGGCCCAGCAAGGATTCTAAGAGATTCCTTTGTACTCTTCCAATAGGTTCCACTTTTGCTTATATTAGTTCTAGTTTGCTTGTTACTTACAAGACAAAGTATCCTGGGCTGGGGATATAGCTCAGTGGAATAAGCACCTGCCTGGCAAGCGCAAGGTCCTGAGTTCAATACCCAGTACTGCAAAAAAAAAAAAAGAAGACAAAGTATCCTAACTAGTACAGGCCTTCAGGGGAAATGAGTTATCTGGAATTGCTATTCAAGTCCAAGTACAGGAAGGGAAAGGAGCCACCTCCAATGGCAAACTAACCTGATACCACATCAGGAATTTTCATCAAAGTCATTCAGTTGGGACTGAGAATGAAGTGTGAATAGGAAGAGCAGGATGAGCCACGAGGCAACCACTGCTGAAGGGGTTGATGGACACACAGATTCCTCATACAGTTACCTCCGTGTATGTGAAATTTCCTGAAATTCCCTATCATTTTATAAAAAAAATAATCTAGTTTTCACTTGGAACCATGTGCTGACTGTAGGTAAGACAGTGAGACTGGATAACTGTCATGGTAGAATAAAGTAAAAGGTGAAAGATTTATATGATCTGAAGAGAAACCAGAGCATATAGAATAATTTAAAGTGAACAATGAATATGAAAGGAGAATAAAATGAATACAGCAAGAAAATTTTAAAAACTCCGGGTCAAGGTATAAAAACACAGGGTCCATGTTGAACAACCCCATTCTGGGGACAGCCCTCAGGTTCATAAACTGATCTTCTAGGTTGCTGAGTTACAGCTCTTACCAGTTTTCTGGTTTTTTTTGGTGAAAGGGCATTTAATGTAGGAAACAGGGTGCTCTTGACAATTACCTTGTATGTGGAACAGACTGAAGAATTCAGAACCCCTCAGTTCTTAAAAAAAAGTCCCGTGGGGTCCCCCTTTACCTGAGGAAAGTAAAATTCCATTCCCTTATGCTGTGCCCTCGGATTGAAACACCACATGAGCCAGAGGCTGATATTTGGAATAAGAATCAGAAATCACACCCAAAATGAACTCTTCAATTTGTAAAGAATCTTGGAAAAACCTGGGGAGGATATGTCGATGTGGAATTTAAGGGTGCCTGACCAAAGGAAGCAGGCCTTAACTTAGGAACAAAACAAACTGAGACAGGCACTAAGACCACTATTATTTTTATTGAACCTCTCCACAATATTTTTTAATTTCTACAGAAAATACATTTGTAATAACTGTCAATCCATGGTATTGCCTTTTCCTAATTATCACAGGCACTAGACTAAACTAAATGAAGTTTATTGCAGATGTTGTTTCTCAGAGACAAAACACCTCCTGAGTGCCTTCCGCAGCCCTACCCTGAAGGACTCCCGCCAGCAGGTTAACTTCCTGGGCAGCAGCCTTCTTTAGGGTCCCCTTTCCCAGGGCAGGTATCAGGACATGTGATCCTTGGATGCTGAAACCTTTCGAAAGTGACAGAAGAGCGGAGTGTGACACAGGAAGAGATGTGTGCGAGAGCACAGAGAATCCTCCCACTAAGCTGAGCTGATCCCCTGAACTTCTCGCCTCAGCATTTTCTGTCAGGATCCAGGACACCCACAGATGCAGGGACAGAGCGGAGCCCCTGGATGAGCACATCGCTGTGTGTGGTCTGACCGGAGGGCCCGTGGCCCCTCCAGATGTCGGGACGCTGCATGTAGAATTCTAACGTACACTTGGATCGCTGCAATTTGGAATTTACTGGTTTCCTTTCTTCCTTCTGTTCAGACTTCGAAATCTCTCTTCCACCTATCAGCTGATGAATTTTTGCACTTCATTGAGAAACTGAAGTAATTTTCTTCACAAAATTCACTGCGTTGCTGCTATAGTCATGCTCTCTGCCCTCCCTCCTCCCACTACAGACTGTCCTGCCCTCCTCCATTGAGTCCTGGATCCCGCCCTTCGCCTGACGACTCTGCCATCACCCGCAGAATCACCCGATTTCTCACTCCACCGACGCACCTCACCGGTTAGGCAGCCAGCAGCTGAGCAGAGCTCCCCTTGCCTCTGCCCTCCTCAGCCTCCTACCCGCCTTGCTGCTTCTTTATGGCAGAATCCCAGGGAGGGGCTGCCTGCTCTGCCTCTGGTCCTCGCCTTATTCCCCTGAGCATCTGTAGCCAGGCTTCCCCTCCAAGGGCTCCGCAGTGACCTGGTCGCTGAGAATTACTGCTTAATCTCTAAACCTTGCTAAACACAGAGGCTAGTGGCCAGGCTGTGTCTCGTTTTTCTTACCCTTTCACCAGCACTGTGATCGAGCCGATCACACCCTTTTGATTGAAGCCCTTTCTTTACAAGCTTTCTACAGTACAGACTCCTTCTGCCTTTTGTTGTTTTGTCTTTTTGAGCCAGGGTCTCCCTATGCAGTTCAGGCTGGCCTGGAGCTCACTCTGTAGCCCAGGCTGGTCTCAAATTTGCAACAATCCTCCTGCCTCAGCCTCCCGAGTGCTGCGATTACAGGCACACACCACTATGTCCAGCTTGTTGTTGTTTTGGACTGAGGATCAAACCCACTGTCCTTTGACCCTGAGCTGCACCTGCAGCCCTTTATTTTCTTTCATCCTGAGGCAGGGTGTTCTTGAACTTCCAATGCTTCTGCCTCAGCCCCATAAAGTGCCAGGATTACAGGAGTGTAATGCCCACCACTCTGTGTTTTTCCTTCCTTCCCTCCTCCCTAGCCATTCTCTCCTACATTCCCTTGCTGGCTCTGCCTCCTTGGCAGCCTCTCAGTCTTGGAGTTCGCAGGACCAGCAGTCAGCCCTCCTGATACTCACACCCAAGTGACCTCTTAATTTCCAACCTGCATCCACACAAGGATGACTGAGATATGTAGCTCAATCCCAGCCCGCCGCCGACCTGAGGACTATGTACATCCACCTGCTCACACTTAGCCAACAGACAGTATGTTCCGCTCTTCGGGACTTGCAGACAGGAGGTCAAATTGCAAACTGAGTTTTGTGATTTTTAACCACACATTTATGTAGGAGTATAAAAAGGGTGGGAGTGTAAAGGAGCAAGAGGGAGTTTGTACATTTTTTTTCTGCCGAAGTCAGTGTTTTGTTAGACCCTCCCCCATCACCGCCAAAGGCAAGGGCAGGAAGAGTGCCCTCCCTCTGCCCGGGACTGCGCTGCGCAGAGTCCTGAGGGCGGAGCCCTCCTTTAGAACTAAGGCTGAGCATTGCCCAGAAGGGGTGTAGCCGCAGGCCAGAGGCGGCTGTGAAGGAAGGGCCTGCAGGTAGGCGACAAGGGCCGGTGCTGAGAAAACTTAATCCAGTCCCGATTCCTCGGATCTGCCTGCAGGAGCGAGGGGATTCCCGCGCAGGGGAGACTTGGGGCTTCCACCAGAGGCTCAGACCACTGGCAGCTGGAAGCAACAGCTGGAAAGGAATTTATGTAGGAGAATAACAGTGTGAGATATCCGCAGCAGAGGAATCGTCTCTGAAGATGTCGGGAAAGTGCCTGTGAGGAAAAAACGCCAATGTTAAACACCTGCCAAGTCTGGAGGATCTTTTGCAACTGAAATAGCTCATCACCAAGTCACGAGGTACAAAGCTTCCTGCACTGGTTACCTCCGTTTCCCCTCTCCTCCCACCAGGACTCTGAAGAGACAGCGAGATGCGGAGGCAGGAGGAGAGGGGATGGGCCCGAGAGAAGACAGCTGCTCCGCTCTCTCCCCGCAGGGCCAGGGAGCGGAGACCTGCGGTAAGACCTGGTCATAAGGCCAGACAGTCTTTAGCATGGAGAAGACCTGAGACGGGGGAAACAGCCCAAACAGAGCACACCGAAGTGAACGGTGGCAAAAAGGTTAAGTTGCTTTATCATCACACCCTACCAATGCTCCTGGCGTATCCTTACGGAGACTGGGATCTTGAATTTAGTTCCAAAGGATTACTCCTTACTTTTGTATTTTCCCCCTCCCTGAATTCACCTCAAACTGCTCTAGCTGGTGAACAGACCATAATCCAGGGAGGCCTCTCAGGACAAAAATCTAAGCGTCCAGTCGCCTTGGATTTTGCTGTCAAATCTGAGTGGGCTATGTCGGCTCACTGACTTCTCAGCTCCCCACAGCCCGGCTCAGCCCCTGCGCTCGCACTGGGCTGGCGCTCCAGCCTCCTCACTGCTCTCCTGCTCCTGCTCCTGCTCCTGCTGCTGTATAATCTGTTCTAAGGCAGCCATATTCTCTTCAAAATGTTCTTTAGATCCTGTTTCTCCCCTACTCAAAACCTTCCAATGAGCCAGGCATGACCTCATACACACCTGTCGCCCAGCATTCAGGAGGCTGAGCAGGAACATCGGGAGTCCGAGGCAGCCTGGCCTGCATAACAAGACCCACCTCAAACACACAGACAAATGGCTCCCTCCTGCTCCCCGCTCCGTCTCCGCCTTTCACCGTGGCCTCTGACCCCGTGGGACGGGCCCGCCTCCTTCCAGCCTCGCTGGCCACTTTTCTTCCCACAGCCACTATGCTACTGCCCCCTGGCTGCTTCTCACCATTTCCTGGACACACCCACCCCGTTCCCTGCAACTCACCCTCAATTCCTTGGGTGAGTGCACAAATATCGCCTCTTCTGAGAAGCCTTCTCTGACATCTTCCCTCAAAGCAGTCCCCTCATGTGCCCCCCACATTGCCGCCCTCTGTGCCTGTTCTGCTTGCCCCCCTGCGCTCACTTCTGAATGGCAGGATGGTATATATTTGTGTAGTTCCTGTCTTGCCCATTGAAACAGAAACCCCACAAGACCAGAGCCATCTCTCCAGGCCCTCAAACCCTGGCTCAGAACAGGCTCCTGTTAAAATTCCGAGGAAGCAAGCAAGCAAGCACGGTGGGGGGAGGTGACTGTCTTTTCACGAGTGAACACAAAATCCTTTGGAGACAGGAGCAGGGAAATGGAGAAACCAGAAGGGAGGCAGATGGACAGACTGACTGTGGACTCAGAACGCGGGCCCTTCCCACATTCCTGTCTACCTGGGAGCGGGAGGAGGACACAAAGTTGAGACTTCGCTAAAGCTGGCAAGAGGCCGTCTCCTGTGCACTGGGACCCAGGGGCGAGAGGAGAGCTGAGGGGAGAAACACCACCTAGACGTGGAAGTAGCAACCTGGGCTCTGTCTGTCAAATGACCACCACGCTTAACTATAGTGACTGCAGAATGAGAAGTCTGGGCCCTGTAGACGCCTATATTCCTATGCATTTTACATTTGGGGATTTTACTTCTTAAATTTTATTTAATTTAGTATTGGTCTTTTTGTTTAGTTTGGTTTGATTTTCTTTGAGACAGGGTCTTGCTGTGTAGCCCAGGCTGGCCTTGAACTCAGTGATCCTCCTGCCTCAGCTTCTCTAGTGCTGCAATTACAGGCATGTGTCACCTTGCCTGGCTCAGTATTGGTCCTTTTTAAAAATTTTTTTGTGTGTGTGGCAGGATCTTCCTATGCAGTTCAGGCTGGCTTTGAACTCTCTGTGTAACCCAGGCTGGCCTCAAACCTGCAGCAACCCTCCTGCCTCAGCCTCCTGAGTGCTGGGATTATAGGTATGTGCCACCACACTCTATTGTCTTGACTGAATTAAAAGGAAGAAACTTTTGGGCCTGGCTTAGATATAGGTGGCAAATTCAGAGATAATGGAAAGATGGTGAAAACTCAGTAGCCAGAGAGATCCTAGACAATACAGGCCACCCACCAAAGGCACATCCGTGGTACAGCTCTCTCCACCCCTCTGCGGACAGGACACCTGCCTCTGCGCTGCCTGCCCTCATCTCAGAAGGCTGCTATGCCAACCAGTGCCCGGCAGCTGAGACTGTGCTATCACCCTCGCTACTCTGAACAGCACCCTGGCTCTCACCGTGACCTGGGTTTCAGCCCTTTCTCCTTCCCGCTGAGGTCCAGTGAAGACAAGTGCTCTTCAGAATTGGCATCTTTGGGACTTGAGTTCTTTCCCTCCTGGTAACACAGAGGTTCCTTCTCCAGAAAGGATGGCCCATTGTTTCTGTAGGAAAAAAATGAGAAAGGAAGAAATTCCCTTAACTCTCCACTCAACTACAGCGCTTAATATTTGCATTTAAATAACATGCAAATATTTTATTTGAAATTAACAAACTATAAATTACATGTTTTAATGAAAAGAAACCCAAATTAATAGGATTACCTTGTGGTGCTTACTCTACTTTTCTATTAGTGTATGTTTGAGACACATCGTAACGTTCACCTTGGGGAACTGTTACATGTACATGTCCTATTATTTTAACCTGGCACTTCGTTGGTACCTACTCAACAAAGGGAAATGACTGAAGCCCTTGAAGAACTGTCCAGTTTATGACCGCCCCCTCCGGCCCTCACAAATTCGGCCTGGGAAGGTCTACGTCTGCCACAGGCAAAGCCCCCTTCTCCGCCCCTGCTGAGGTGGGGATGCCTTGCTAATTACTTAGTTTTCTTCCTCTTTCTTGGTCCAGGGGGAGTTCACAGATTTAAGCATCCAGCTTAAAATTTCAGCCCCTAGGTACTCCCAGCAATGCAATATTGTTCATATCTGGGTCACACTCTGCTTCTGTAAGTGATCTGAAGACAAAGACTCTCCTTTAATTCCATTTATAGAAATTAGGATTGAAATGTTGATTATCCTTAAATTCCCATTCAAACATGTTTGTTCTGTTGAGATCATGGTAGTCAGGGATTGCAAAGAAGTTACTCTTTTGACCCTAAAATACACAAATGATTCTGAATCATTCTATCTCTTCACACCTTCAGGTGCCAGGTGAATAGAGCTTAGTTTTGGTGCTTTCTTCCGTCCCTCAGTTTCAACTCCTGTTCACGGGACCTAGCAGCGTACTGTTAAACTATACCTGGGCAGTCCGGTGGCCAGCTCCTACCTCTAACTCATCTGCTGCTGCTTTTCATTACGTTGTCCAGGCTGGTCACAAACTCCTGGGCTCATGCAACTCTCTTGCCTCTGCCTCCCCAGTGGCTGGGACCACAGGTGTGTACCACACTCGTGCATTAAGTTCTTTTTATTGGTACCAGCAGCTTCACGGAGAGCAATTTCATGTCATAAAATTAATCCATTCTAAGTGGATAAGTCAATGGTTTTGAGCACGTTTACAAACTGGACTCACCACCCATTTGAATTCTAGAACCTTTTCATCAGCCTCCAAACCTCTTGCTTGGAGAATTGTTGAGTTTGAGATCAGCCTGGGCTACAAAGTGAGCTCAAGGCCAGCCTGCACTGCATAGCAAGACCCTGTCTCAAAAAGACAAAAAAAATAAACAAACCTGCTTATTTACAGAGATTCCCAGCCCCAGCCAACCACCACCTATCTTCTTTCTCTACAGATTTGCTTCCTGGACACGTCAAATAAAAGTAAGTACACAATATATGGTCATTTGTGATTGGCTTCCTTCACTGAGTATAATAGTTTTGAAACTCATCCATGTTGTAACATAAATCAGTACTTCTTTACTTTTATTTTTTTGGTACCAAGACTCGAACTCACGATTCCACACTTGACAGGCAGGTGCTGTGCTGCTGAACTATATCCCTGGTCCTTTCTGCTGTGCCACTGAGCTATATATCCCTGGTCCTTTCTTTAGTTTTAATTGCCAGATAGTATTTCCTTGTATGGATCTACTACGTTTTGTTTATCCATTCATCAGCTGATGAACAACTGAGTTGTTTCTCCTTTCTGGCTGTTGTGAATAATGCTGTTATGAACATTATTATGTTCGCCCTGACATGGATCTGGTTTTTGTTTTGTTTGGTTTTTGCCTTTTTGAGATGGGGTTTCACTATGCAGCCCAGGCTGGCCTCAAACTCACAGCGATCCTCCTACCTCAGCCTCCTGAGTACTAGGATTACAGGCCTGCGCCACCAAGCCTGGCCTATGGATCTGTTTTCATTTCTCCTAAACAGAAACCTAGTATGTGAGTTAGTGGGTGAAATGATAATTTAACATTTTGAAAAACTGCCAAGCTGTGTTTCAAAGTTACTGCATTTTTTACACTCCTTCCCGCAATGCCTGAGGGATTCCATTACTTTTATTTTTTATTTATTTATTTTTTTAACTTCCACTTTATTTATTTATTTATTTATTTTTTCCGGTACTGGGGATCGAACTCAGGACCCTGCGCTTGCTAGGCAGGCGCTTATTCCACTGAGCTATATCCCCAGCCCCCTCCATTACTTTTAATCAGGTAACAAACTACATAGTTATGCAGAGAAATCTCTCACTTTTAATTCCATAACTAATTGAGCTGGCCTCCCAGGTTACGTGCATAGTAGTATGTACCACTTCTCTGCCTGTAACACCTTTTCAAAAACTCTGGGCACAATACTGTAACAGCTACTACCAACCAAAACTTGTCCCAAACTTAATTTTAATACTCCAGTTCAACTAAAAATCAGTCTAAAATCAACTAAATTATAACTTTAGTACAAGTTGTCAACCACTTTTTTCCCCATGTCTGTGCTTGTCATTTCTGTGCTATTTCTTCCTTAAAACCATAAAAGCCTGAGGAAAGCTGTCGCTTCATCCAGACTCAGTGGTCAGAGCTGCCTGGTACCAGCCCACAGGGAGCCCGCTGAGGCCTTGGCATTTTGAGAGGATGGCACAGGATGGCAACACTGCCAAGCACCTTAGATGAAAAGACAGCAAACTGGAATAACCGTCTTACTTGCAAATAACTGCTTTTCCTGCTTCCTGGGATTCCAGAAGACAAGGAACTCTGGGCAAGTGTTTCAAATCAAAACTACTACAGTTGAAGTTCACTTTCACTTTTAACCTTTAATGAGAGAACATATGTGAGGATGTTTTGAAAACAATACTATCTTCCATTTATGCAAAAATTACTGTTATACAAATAACCCTTAGTTCAAACTAACGTACTTCTTGGATGAGTTTAGTTGCTTAAGGATTTCTGAGACCATAACAGAGATTGATGTATTACATTCGAGAATCAGCCAGGCAAAAATTAAACCACTCTCTGTCCTCTGGGAGCTTATACCATAATGTTAAAAAAAAAAAAAAGCCCTAGACATTGTGTTATTTATAAGCGTAAGTATAAAACGTTTTTCCCCAGAAAGAATTAAATACTCCATTTCCCCATCTTTCTTGACAAAAAAGTGTCACAGGTACTTTGAGGCTGACACCGATGCAAGAGTTAGGGTGACTTCTGCCCTGTGTAGAGCCTGAATTTAGCAATGTATAAAACATTTAAGGGGGCCAGTGATATAGCTCAGGGGCATAGCACCTGCCTGGCAAGTCCAAGGTCCTGAATTCAATTCCCGCGACAAAAATAAATAATTTAAGGAAGCAAAGAATCCAATCACCAACACAAGAAAGCAGGACGAACTGACCAGGAATGAATATGCAGCCGTCAGGCAGCCCACACTACACAGCAAGGCCCTGTCTCAAAAAAAAAAGACCTAAAACTAAAAAATAAATTTAAAAGGAATGAATAAACACAACTAGGAAGGAAAAGGGAATTTAGGAAATTAAAATTTTAATATTCAACACTGTGAAGACAGAATTAGAAAATTGGAAAATATATCCAAAGAAATTGCCTAAGGCAATGGGAAATATGAAGGATATATTAAAATTAATACATGCATGTATTCTAAGCCCAGAGGCAGGCGGGAAATGATGGGGGGCGAGGGTACCTAAAGCAATCACTGGTGTACGTTCCTGAGGTGATGAAACCATGAATACAGACGTCTAGAAAGAACAACATGCCAAGGGGTTAACTAAAAATCTATACACAGACACCTCTAGAGAGAATTCACAACACTAAAAACAAAGAGAACATCTTAAAAGCAGCCACCAAAAAAGGACCAAAACATCAGAAGAGACTTCTCAAAAACAATAGTAGAAGCCAAAAACAAAAGAACTGTCTTTTTAAATCATTAATAGAAAATAAATGTTAACCTAGAATTGTGTACTGAGTCACTTATCTGTAAAGAGTGAGGGTAGTGCCGGGCACCGTGGCGCACACCTGTAATCTTGACACTTGGGAGGCTGAGGCAGGAGGACTGCAGTGAGTTTGAGACCAGCCTGAGCTACGTAGTGAGTTCAAGGCCAGCCTAAACTACCTAGCAAGACACGGTCTCAAAAAAAAAAAAAAAAAAGAAGAATGAGGGTAAAATAGACATTTAGGCTAAAAAAAAAAATTAGTTTTAGAGACAACAATGGAGATTCAAGCCTAATAATTTCAGTTCACTCTAAGCTGCTGCCAGAGGTACTACTGGAGGGTCTCAGGATCTCTGGACCTAAAAGCCTGCTGTCTGTTCCTCCTGCATCCTCAGATTCTGGGGCCCCCCCCACACCAGGCCAGAAGCCTGGGCACAGACCCCTTGGGCTGGAGCCAGTTAAGATGACTCACCACAAAGGGTGTGGGAAATTCCTGGGGGAAAAAAAAAAAAAACTAATGTTAAAGGTTGAACTTCAGAGCAGGCCCTGGTGGCACAGGCCTATAATCCTTGCACTCTAGGAGGCTGAGGAAGGAGGATGGCAAGTTCAAGTTCAGCCTGGGTAACTTAGCAATTTTTTTTTTTTTTTTTTTTTTGTCTTTTTGAGACAGGGTCTCATTATGCAGTTCAGGTTGGTCTTGAGCTCACTTTGTAGCCCAGTGTTATGGTTCTAATATGAGCATGTCTTTGTATCTGGAAACTGGTTCAAAGAAATGTGTCTGGTTGCCAAGTTGACAAGAGGTGGAATGTTATGGTTGATACATTTTGTCAACTTGGGGAGTCTGGAGGTTTGGCTGAGTGATTCAGCAGGAAGTCAGGATGCTTACTTTGTACACATCCTGAGCCTGTGGAGGAGGAGAGCATGGAGATTGTGTGAGAGCTACACCCTCCCTGGGTGGGGGTAGGCTGTTTACAATGTAAGGGAAGGAGAGAGGCTGCTTGCAGCCATTGCTCCCTTTTGCTGGTGCTTTTGCTGTGCTCTGCTGCCCTGAACAGTTTGCCCTCTGCCATATGCCACTCTGCCGCAGAACCAGCCAAGTATGAACTGAAACCTCCACAAACTGTAAGCTAAATAAACCTTTCCTTCCTTCATTTTGGGTGTTGGGTATTTTGTCTCAGCAACGAGAGAAAAGTAACCAAGACACCCAGGCTGGCCTCAAACTTACAATGATCCTCTTTTCTCAGCCTCCTGAGTGCCAGGATTACAAGTGTGCCAGGATTACCGGCATGCGCCACCACACCTAGTTTAGCAATTTAGTGAGACCCTGTCCCAAAAAAATAAAGACTGGGGGTATAGCTCAGTTCAAAGACCCTGGGTTCAATCCCAGTAACAAAAACAAACCAAAACAAACAAAAAACACTTAATTTCAGAAATAACAAACATGGACCACAAATGTGTTAGAAAAAAGAAGGGACAGAGCTGGGCATGGTGGCACACACCTGCAATCCCAGCACTCGGGAGGCTGAGGCAGGAGGATCATTGTGAGTTCAAAGCCAGCCTGAACTGCATAGGGAGACCCTGTCTCAAAAAGACAAAAAAACCCCAAAAAACCCAAAGGATAGGATGCATACAGATTCCTTCCTCTTTTTTTTTTTTTGTTTTTGCTTTTGGTACTGGGAATCAAACTCAAGTCCCCGTGCTTGCCAGGCAGGCGAGGTCCCACTGAGCTCTACTCCCAGCCCAGACTCCTTGCTCTCTGTAGCTGCTTCCCATATCTGTATTTGTTAGAGAATTCTTGTTTATTAATGTTTAACACAATGTTCCCAAACTAGAGATCATTTCTTAAATTAATACAATTATAAAACAGAATACTGAGCAATCTAAATCCCAAGAAACTGATGACTGTCCTTATTTTTCTGTTTGTACCCAAAAGCCCACCTCTATTTCCATCAGGCTGGTTGCACCTCTCTCCCGTCTGCCTCCCTAAGATGTGCCCTGGCGGTATTACTGCATTTGCCGAATTATGCTAGAATTATCTATTTAAATATCACTTATTACACTGCAAGTTCTTTAAAGGCACTTACAGCCAGACATGGTGGCATATGCTTGTAATTCCAATTACTTAGAAAGTGGAGACAGGAGGCTCACAAGTTTGAGGCCAGGCTGCACCACTTAGTGAGACCCTCTCTCAAAAAAAAAAAATAAAAAAAAAATTACAACTCAATGCATAATTTTTAGACTGAATGAATTAATGTGATGTTATGGGTTGAACTGTGTACTGTGTTCCCTTCAAAAGTTCAAGTACCAACTCCTGGATCTAAGAATGTATTTTGGAAATACATCTATGAAATAATTTTGGAAATCTGGTTTTAGTAGACATGAAGAGGCTAAAATAAGGTATTACCGGACGAGATGGGCCCTAACCCAATACAGGCGTCCTTTTAAGAGGAGGCAAATAGGATACAGAACATGTGATATTAGAGGTCTGGGGTCATTAACTTTAGACTTCTAGCCTCCAGAACTGCCAGAGAATAAATTTGTGTTGTTTTAAGCTACTCACTTCAGCTGGGCATGATGGCACATGCCTGTAATCCCAGCTACTTGGGAGGCTGAGGCAGGATGATCATTATGAGTTCGAGGCCAGCCTGGGCTACATAATGAGCTCAAGGCGAACTACAAAGCAAAACATTGTTTAAAAAAAAAAAAAAAAAACCAAAGAGGGAAAAGAAAAAAACCAAAAATTTATATAAAGAATAAACAAGTTAGCACATGTTAAAAGCTTTTAACAATGTCTGGTACAGAGTGGCTCATAAATTATCATTATTATTAGGCATTAGTGGTAAGAATAGGAATTTAGTTGACATTGTTAAGGAAGGAACAGATTAGAAGACATAAAAGTGCCCACTGCTGGATTAGATAAAGGTTTCCTGGACTGCTGGAGAAAGAAAAAATGTTTCCTATAACTAAGAACACAAGAGAAGCACGTTTAGATGGAGAAGGCGACCAGCACTGGCACAGGAGATTAGGGCATGACAAAGCTGGGAAGGGAAGCAGGGTGACCCATTAATTACAAGATCTTGGAACACATGCACAGAACAGTTTCCAAAGCCCTGTACAACTACTTCTCAAAAGAACTGGTGGTTTTCAGTAGGACGGCCTAGAACTGAAGTCAGCCTGAGACGCTGGGTCCCAGCACCACTTCACAGGACCTGAATGTAGAAGTTCTCATGGTTTCCTTGAGATTTGGACAACATAAAAAGACACAAATGCCAGGAAGAACTTGTGACTTTCTTCACAGTGACCTGCCCACTTCCTCCAGGTGTCCTTTCATTGCTTTTCCTCCTTTCACTTTGCCCAAGTTTGCTCTGTAAGGCCAGTTTCTCTTTCACCTTTACTTTCTCAAATGAACTTGACCACTGCTTTTTGCTTTTTTTGTTCAATTCTTTGTTCCAGATAAGAACCTGGAACGTAACTCCGGAGGGGGAGGTAAGCAACCCAGAACCTGGTAACACTGATCTGGTGAGCCGCTGTTAGAAGGAACTACCTAGTAACAGTATGAGTAGCCCCTCTTCAAGCATAAGGCAAAGTGGCCTACCACTGTAGGTATCTGAGGCATTATACACTAGATGTAACAAGCGCAACAAAAATACCCAAACTCAAGATGGTGGCATGCTCCAGTAATCCCAACACTCAGGTGGCTGAGACAGGAAGATTGCAAGTTGAAGGTAAGCCTGGAATAGCAGGGAACCCTGTCTCAAACTGCCCCACCCCCAAGCCAAACTCATCAGGTTCTGACTAGATAAATCTAATCTTCCTCATTAATGCTGCACAGAAGATACACATCCGTTTCTAGAGAAAAACACTCTGTCTAACCTATTCTTCCACCTCAAATGACTGGCAATCAAAAATCATAAGCCATTAAAAAATATAAAATATAACCTGTGGTCAAGAGGCACTGCAACCAATGCATTCAGACTCAGAAATGACCCTAATGTTGGCACTGTCGGATATGGAATTTAAATTAGCTACCATTGCTACAGTATAGTTTTTACTGGGTTACCAGTGATACATTGTTGTTACCACTGTATTTTTTTTTCACTTTTTTTTAATGGTACTGAGACTCAAACTACAGTATAGTTTTTAAAATCCAGTCAGTGGTAGACAACAAACATTAACTGATGAAGAACTTCAGGAAAAGTGAAAACTTTATGGAAAAACTCAAATGGAAATGCTAGAAATAAAAATCACGACATTTAGAGATGAATTCCTCTGATGGGCTCCCCGGTATATAGGGCACAGTTAAGCAAAGACTCAGAGAACTAAAGCTAGCTCAGTAGAAATCATCTAACCAAATACAAATAGAAAAAAGATGGATTTTAAAAAAGGAGATAGCCAGGCTTGGTGGTGTACATCTGTAACCTGAGCATTCCTGGAGGCTAAGGAAGGAGGATTACAAATTTGAGTACAGCCTAGGCACTTTGGTGACTTAGCAAGACCTTATCTCAAAATAAAAAATTACAAAACAAACACACACACTGAAGATGTAGCTCAGTGTTAATGTTCAGTGGGGGAGCAGAGCAGAGTATTAAAGAGGCATGAGATCTGAGCATCACTGTCTAACACCTCAGGAGAAAAGGCAGACAGAATGGAGCGTAAGAAACATTTTAATCTAGAATTTCCCCAAAATAATCAAATACGTAAAACCACAGATACAAGAATCTCAGACAACCCTAAGAGTGAATGAGACCAACGTCTATCACAGTCCAGCTAGTTAAGACTAAAGATAAAGAAAAAATCTTTACAATACCCAAGAAAGAAGAAATACCACATGCAAAGAAATAAAGATAACAACTACAATAGACTTTTCATTGAAAAGTGGAATGTTTTAAAATCCTAACTAAACCGGGCCTGGTGGTGCATGCTTGTAATCCCAGCACTTCAGAGGCTGAAGCAGGAGGATCGCTGTGAGTTCAAGACCAGCCTGGGAACTATATAAAAATTTATAGCTGGATGTGGTGGTGTACACCTGTGATCCCAGCACTTGGGAGGCTGATGCAGGAGGATTGCTGTAAATTTGAGGCCAGCCTGGGCTACAAAGTCAGTTCAGGTCCAGCTTGAATTGCATAGTGAAACCCTATCTCAAAAAGATTTTTTAAAAAAGCCAGGCGTGGTGGCGCACACCTATAATCCCAGCACTCTGGGAGGCTGGGGGGCTGAGGCAGGAGGATCGTTGTGAGTTCTAGGCCAGCCTGGGCTATAAAGTGAGCTCAAGGCCACCCTGAAATGCGACGGGGAGACCCTGTCTCAAAAAGACAAAAACAAAACAAACAAAAACTTAAAAAAAAAATTCTACCACTGTCTCAGGAAAGAAATTTCAAAGTCCAAGAAGATCATAATCTATTAAACATTACCTGCTCCTTTTACAAAATTCACTTTCTATGTATCTTGTAGGCAGCTTAAGCCATTCATTTGGAGTCATAAAATGCCTTGAACTAGAAATTCTTGGGAATCTGGAATGTAGCTGGGCCTTCTCAACCTCTTCAAATTCCTTCAAAGTATATATTTTGCCTGCAGGAAGAATAGTAAGCTAAATTAGCTCCCTTACTTGCAACCATTGCTCTAGGGCTTCAAAATTATACAAGATTAGGAACTAAGTACCAGTCTCACACTGAAGAAGAGTTCTCTTCTCATCCTCCTTGTCATGCTGTGCTTTTTTCAAAGGATCATGAAATGGTGGAATGATAAGCTACAAGAAAAACACTTCTTTAGGACTGGGCTGCAGGTGTAATTATTAAATGTGTATATATATGTGTGTGTGTATATCTATGTCTCCATTATATGACTCACTGAAGACATTTAACACATTAGAAAGAGTTGCGGGCCCTCTAGTGCCTTTCTCAACAAGGCCCTCTAGCCAAAGGGGGCCCTCTAGCCTTTGTTTCAGAGTATGGGTTCAATCTTGAGAAATTATTTTGCTGTTATCATATATTCTTAAATTTAAAAATTCTTCCCATGCTTACAAGAAAAAAAATCTATATATTCATCTTAATTAATATTCCTAATTCTTAAATTCTTAAATACCCATAATCAACAACATAACCAACAGTGATACAAAACAGCCAACATACTACTCAAAACATAGACTGTTAACCAAGATATTAAAAGTACTAAATCCATCTTAACAGGCAATGTTATCTATAACAAAATGACAGTTCCCCATAAGAAAACAGTACACGGCCACAGTCACCTTCATGGTCTAGAATTGCCTGTGAAATTCTACCACAAGGCTAAAGTCACTTGTGTATCTTTCTAATAATCAGATTTGTTTTTATGGGACAGTTACACAGCATAAATTTTAAGAGTTAAATAGTAGGAATTCTAAGAGTTAATTGGACTGCCCTCTAGAATTTTACTTTCAAAGAAGTTATGAAGCAGGCTACCTATAAAATAATAAGAAAACATTAGCTTGCTATCAAGAGACAAAAACAGTACTATCATTTTCAGGTATTTCTACATGTCCTATTCATATATGAGTAGCACATCAAATTTTAAACTTAAAAAGAAAAGCAATACTGGTGGCGCATACTTTATCACAGCACTAAACAGGCTGGGATGCAAGGATTGCTTCAAGCTGAAGGCCAGCCTGGGCCACCCAGTGAGTTCAAGGCCAGTGTGCAGTACATAGCAAGACCTTGGGGTTTTCATTCCATCTAAATAACCTAGAAGTCTCAGGTGTTAAGAGGTGGGGCTTCGAGAAGATGACTGGACTACCAGCTGAATGTACTGTTAGGAGCTGGGACCTGGTTGAAGGTGGGTCACTGGGAGCAGACTTGGAATGGGATGTTCTTGTCCCTGCCCCTTCCTTTGTCTCTGGCTTGTTTTCTTTCTCTCTGCGCTTCCTGATGCCATGGATTGAACAACTTCACTCCATCTACCCTTCCACCGTGTTTTCCGCCTTGGGGCCATTCAACCATGGACTGAAACTATGAACCGAAACTAAACCTTTTCTCCTGTAAGTTGTGAGTGTCAGGCATTTTGTCCCAGCAAAGGAAAGCTAATTGATACACCATTCTTAAAATATTATTGAATTTTTAAGGAACCATTAAATGACAAGTTATATATTAGGGCTACTGAAAAAAAACATCCTATCAAAGTTAAAGTAAGGAATCTACCTACCTTCAGGAGGTTAGGGTCTTCTTTCCTCATATAAAAAGGATCATACTGTTTTGGATCACAATGCTCCATAAAAACATTTCCCTAAAAAAAGGAAATACACCCACACGTAAAAATAAAGGGTACATAACTAATTCTTAGCATATCGAGACTCAAAGCAAATTCACATTTTCATTCTTATGCTTCAAAGTAGCATCAATGACAAATGCAAAAGGAAAACTAAATTTGCAATTCAACTTGACTTATTCAAGTGTCCTACAGTGATGGAAGGGATCTACTTAAAATTAGCAAGATTTTAATAATGAGTACTGGAACACCAAAATATTTGAGTTTCCTTCCTTTTTCAGCACTAGGGATTAAACTTAAAGCCTCATGACAGCACTTACTACAAAGCTCCATCCCCTGCCTAGGAATGTTTTTTTTCCAAAAAGAAAAACATGTCCAAACCTGGAGTCCAAATTGGATGTGTGTGTGTGTGTGTGTGTGTGTGTGTGTGGTGTGTGTGTGTGTGTGTGTGGTGTGTGTGTGGTGTGTGTGTGTGTGTGTGGTGTGTGTGTGTGTGTGTGTGTGTGTGTGTGTGTGTGTGTGTTTAAGGATTGAACCCAGGGTCTTCACAAGGAGCTACATCCCCAGCTCTTTTTATTTGTTATTTTGTTATTTTGAGACAGGGTCTCATTAAGTTACCAAGTTTCCTAGGCTTGGCTCAAACTTGAGATCCTCCTACCTGCCTACCTCCCAGTGTGCTGAGATTACAAATACGCGCCATCACACCTGGCTGAAGTCAAAGTTTTACATCAGTAAATAAAATTAACAATTTTATGAGGAAAATGGTTCTAAGGTACACAGTTATAATCAGACCTGACCCTCCTCCTCCACCCTTCCCATACGCCTAGGACTGAAGACTACTATGTGCTACAGCAGATACAGATTTTACACAGAGGGAGGAGGCGCAGGCTATTTGGATGAGTACTACTAAGTGAACAAAGATATTTATAATTCTTAAACCAAGTAAAAAAAGTATCAAATGATCTTAGTACCTTTTTATTGACATATTTTAAAAAACCATCTAACTCCTCTTGTCTCCTTTTCTTAATCTTCTTATGTGAACAGACTTTTTCTATAATTTCCTTATGGAGAGGGTCTGCTACAAGGTGAGCCCATCTTCTGTGTAACATCTCCTTTCTTCTTGTGCTCATGAAGTCGTGATGTTGTAAGTACCTGTCTAGGTCCTGGGAAACAGTGACAGAAAAGACAGTATCTTATCCCAAAGCTTCCTTGTTCTATGATTTTCTTAAAACTTTCTAAGTTTAAGTTACTCCTAAGAACCACTCACATATGCATTAGTGTAATAATGTACTTGGTTTCTACCATTTGACACACACTATGCGAGAAACAAGCAATACACAGATAACTGAGACAGCGGGCTGCTTTCCCTGAGAGGCAGACTAAGAAACAAGTCTACCAAACAGTGGGAGGAGAGACAACACAGCAGAACGTACACACATACAGATACGCACAAATTATACATAGGACATGCTATATATGTAGTAACTGAAGACAAGAAAGAAAAACCAAGAGTCTTAACAGATCCCTAGCCAGGCATGGTGGTGCACAACTGCAATCCCAGTACGCGGGAGGCTGAGGCAGGAGGATCGTTGTGAGTTCAAGACCAGCCTGGGCTACAAAGTGAGCTCAGGTTCAGCCTGAACTGCGTAGCAAGATCCTGTCTCAAAAAAAAAAAGAAAAATAGAACAGGGGACTCCAAGGCCATGGACCATTCCTGTCCATGGCCTGACAGGAACCAGACCACAGGACATGAGCAGAGAAACGTGCACGCCAGCTAAGTTTTATCTGTAGTTACAGTAGCTCCTCATCATCTGAATTTCTGCCTGAGCTCCACCTCCCAGCAAATCAGCAAGGCTTCAGATTCTCACAAACCTTACTGGGAACCTCACACGTGAGGGATCCTCTTTATGAGATCTAATGCCTGATGATCTGTGGTAAAGCTGAGGCAGCGATGTTAGCATTGGGGAATATCATTATTATGTATTCCCAACAAATACTAATAAAAAGAGAAAACTAAAAAAATTTAAATTTAAATGTTTAAAGTCCCCCCACACCAATTCCCAGTCCACTGTTTTCCATGAAAGCAGACTCTGGTGCCAGAAAGGTTAGGACTTCTGGTATGCAGTATACATTTTACCACATGGAAAAAGTTATTTTATTTATTTATTTTTTGGTACCAGGAATCAAACTCGCAACCTTGTACTTGCCAGGCAGGTGCTGTGCCACTGAGCTATACCCCCAGCCTAAATGACTTAATTTTTAAAACTGTTAAAGTGGAGGCATTTTGGCTGGGCCTTAAAGAATGAAGAGTTAATCAGGAAGAAAAGGCATTCTTCTGTCTAGTTACACACTCACTTCTGCTTACCTAACTAATAACTAGCCAGGTGCTCTGATTACATAGCTTAAAGATCTGTACATTCATATGACTCAGTAGAAACCCTACTTGAATGAAAGAACAAGTGAGCGGAATTCCCATATGCTCAATCTATAGAAGGAATTCCCCCACAGTGTAGAAATAAAAGTCCATCACTCTCAGAGATCCCTTAATGTTAATCCCTGGTACTAATGAGTGTTTTTAACTCTGTCTGACTTTTATAGGGTATACTGCATTGAAAATGAAAAAATTTAATGTTTTAATTGATACATTTGTAGCCAGCTCTTACCTTAATTACATGATTTTCTCTCTGTAATATTAATTGAATAGCTTCATCTGTATCTTCTTTAGCTAAGGCCTAAAAGGACAGAATTAAACGTTGGAAATCAAACCTTGAAAAAATTATTAGTACTATCTGGACTCATTATGTGTTATCTGACAGATTTTTTTTTTTTTTTTTTTGGTACTGGGAATCAAACTCAGGACCTTGAGCTTGCCAGGCACTTGTGCCGCTGAACTATATCCCTGGCCCTATCTGACAGATACAAACCTGGAAAGTTCTCTCAAATTTTTCCTATTTCTTTAATTCTGTCTCAAAAAAAAAAAAAAGGAACACAAATGTTCACAGCATACCTGGAGGAGTAACTTAGTGTGAAAGTGCCTCCCTAGCATGTGTGAGGCCCTGGATTCTTGGGTTCCATTTCCAGCAAGTGGGGATGGGTGGGTAGAGGGAGGGATGAGATGGGTGTGTTCATAATAGCAAAAAACAGAAACAATTCAAATGTTCATCCACTGACAAATGGATGAACAAAATGTAGTATCTATACAGTGGGTCAGTATTTGGCCATAAAAAGCAACAAAGTACTGATACACATCAGAATGTCTCAAAATAAAAGGACTATACAAAACATTTTAAGACTATACTAAATGTTGGTTAGAATATAAAGCAACTGTTAACTCTTATGCACTGTTAGTAGAAGTGTAAAATATTGCACTCTAATAATTTTGGAAAATTGGCAGCTTTATGAAAAACTAACTTCAGGGTGGGGACATAGCTCAGCGGCACAGTGACTGCCAGGCAAGTGCAAGGTTCTGAGTTTGATTCCTGGTACAAACAAACAAACAAACAAACAAAAACCAAAACTAATTCCATTTACTATACGACCCCATCATTTCACAACTAGCTATCTACCCAAGAAAAATGAAAGCATATGGTCATCCAATGACATGTACATCAGTGCTCATAACAGCTTTTATTTATAACCTAAAACTGGAAACAACCCAAAAGTCCATCAATAGGATGGACAAATTGGGATATACCCTTATAATGGAATAACATTCAGCAAAAAAATGAAATACTAGTACATGCAACATGGATGAAATGCAAAATAATTGATGAAAGAAACCAAAGCAGAAAAAAGAATGCATATGGTAAGATTCCATCTACGTTTTAAATTTCAGTGCAAACTAAACTACAATGATGAAAAAGAAATGTAGGAGATAAAGGTGGGCTACAAAGGGACAAGAGGAAACAATGTTGAACAGATGTTTATTATCTTTATTTGTGGTTGGTTTCACGTGTATACACATATCAAAACGTATCAAATTGTGTATCAGCATGCAGCTTATCGTGTCAATTATGACCTAATAAAGCCATTTAGAAAAAAGAATGACAATACGGCAAATCAAAATTTGGGCAGTGCCGCTAAACCAGTGCTTGAAGAGAAACTGTTGGCTTTATTAAATTTTTCTAATAAATAATATATAATCAATGACCTATAATTCCACTTTAGGAAGCTAAAAAATGAAGAAAAAAGTAAATACGAAGTTAGTACCGGGAATAAAGACAATGAAATAGAATGCATAGGAAAAAATAACAGGCAACGCAAGCTTCTCGCTGAAACTACCCAAGATCCTCGAAACGCCAGTGGTACCTCTATAAAAGAAAGCGCCCGCGGCTCCAACAATTCTCGTGAGTTCTTAAGCCTGGGAAGGGTGCCAGTTACCAGATCGTCATTGTCCATGTTTTTCATTGTGGTCACAAGTAACAAGACCCCTAGAAAAGCTAAAAATTAGCTTATTTAGTAATGAAAGTTCATAACCATCGTATTTTCTTTTCTGCTTAATAATCAATACTGGTGAACTTGCACCGATGTGCTGTTCGGACGCCAGCAGCCCCGCTTTCCCTAACAAGCGGCCATAGGCTTCGGGGGGCGTCTCGACCCCGCCGCCTGGACGCGGCCTTCTCCGAACGACTCCCAAACCTCCACTCCTCCAAGGGCGCCACCGAGCCAGCGCGGCGATCAGCCTGGCCCCATGGTCCTACTCCCGAGCAGTAGCTAAGTGCGGACGCCGAGCCAGTGTCGTTGCAACTTCAAAGCCACTGAGGCACAAGCTGAGGGGCTCAGGAAGGAGGGCTGGGGCTTTCGGGCTACATGTACGGGTGCTGAAGCTCGGGGAGCCCCACAGTCCTCCCCGAGGCCTGTACCCGCGGGAGCGCGCGCCCGCGACAGGACCTGGTCCTCTCACCGGAGCACGGCGCGGCTCGCCACTGCCCAGCCCTCGGCTCAGTCCCCGGGAACAGGGTCTCTGGCTCTCCGTGCCACGATGGGCCCACAGCGGCCCTACTGCGGGTATCGCCGCGCTCGCCCTCCGCCCGAGCCGGTCATCTCACAACGTGCGAATGGCGCGTCGGGGTTTCCGGGACGCACCCCACCACCCCCCGACACGCAGGCAGCGAAAACCGCGCCTGCGCCGTTGGGCTGGTCGCAGTTCGGGTCCCTGGCTGGAGTCCAGGCTTCTCGGTGACAGGCAGCAGTCACAGCCAATCACGTCCTGTGTCCCGCCCCTGCGGAGCAGGGGTTTGGGAACTCACCGAGGGCTGGAGTCGGCTACTGAGAGCCCTCGGAGCGGGTGGGCGTGTTCCCCGCCCACGACTGGAAAAGACAGCCCTTTTAGTCGCGCTCCGGGTACCCCTACTCTCAGTCCTGTGGCGGGGCGACTGCCCTGCTGCTTCTCTACCAGGAACGAGTGTTGGCGGCGGCTGACCCGCGGATGGACCTAGAGAACGGGACTTGGGCGGGAATGTTGGCTGAAATCCTTAAAGGTGTCTTCCGGCCATTGGGTTTTGGTCCGCGTCTGTTGCCGGCACTGTTGCTGGTCAACTGCAGGGCGTGTGAAGATGTGTGAGGAGCGGGTCCCCATGAGCTCGGGGTCTCCAGCCTGCCTAGTCTGGGGTTATTTTGGTTGATTGGTTGATTTTTGCCGATCGAGGTGGCGCACGCCTACCATCCCAGCACCCGGGAAGCTGAGGCAGGAGGATCGTTGTGAGTTCGAGGCCAGCCTGGGCTACAAAGTGAGCTAAAGGCCAGCCTAAACTGCGCAGCGACACCCTGTCTCAAAAAGACAAAATAAATAAATAAATAAAAATAAAAAAATAAAATCTCAGGTAATCCTGGTGGAAACTATTGACGTAGCTAGAATATTAAGGCAGATTTTCCACTCAACTTCAAAACTCACTGTGTGTATACTAATTGTGCTGTGATTCTATTTTCTTTGCGTATCGGTGGACAGTAGATTATGGGCCACGATTTCCTTTCCCTCATTTCAAAGGACACCGCTGATGTGGAAACTGGAGTGCCTTGGGGACATTTGTATTCTCCCTTTAAGAGGTAGGCAGAGTGGATGGTTTCAACTGCTGTTCCTTTTCAGAGCAGAGGGAGCATGAGCCAGTTGCAGAGCTTGCTGCTAGATGCCCTCCAGGGGACCAAGCACGTGGACAGTGCGGCCCTCATCAAACTGCAGGAGCGGAGCCTGTGTGTGGCAACACCAGGATTTAGTGTAAGAAAAAACAAGTTTGGGCCTAAGGCTTTTAAAAGAATTGTTTTCTTTTGAAAACTAGGGTAGCTGGGTGTCGTGATGCACACTTGTGATCCCAGCACCCTGAAAAGCTGAGCCAGGAGGACCACTGCGAGTTTGAGGTTTGAGGCCAGTCTGGCCTACCTCCGTGGAGAGCTCAAGGCCAGCCTGAACTACACAGGGAGACCCTGTCTCAATTAAAACAAACAAAAACTATGGTGAGGTTTTTTCTTAGGTTTCTGGGCAACATAGTCTTTCAATTCTACAGTTGTCATGGAAAAGCAGCCATAAACAGTACATGAAAGAATTGGCATAACTACGCTCTAATGACACTATTTTTGAGACAGGCTTTCATTTTGTCCTGCAGGCTGGCCTCAAACTCACAGCGATACTCCTGCCTAAGCTTCCAGGGTGCTGGGATTACAGGCGTGCACCACCACGCCAATCTTAACACTTTTTTATGAATGTTGAAATTTAAATTTCATACGATTGTTCCATGTCATAAGATGTTGCTCCTCTTTTGATTTTTTACCCCCGTCCATTTAAGAATGTGAAAATCATTCCCAGATTTCAGGCCATAAAAAAAGGCAACTGGCCAAATCTGGCCAGTGGCCATCAGTTGCTGATTTCTGGTCTGTTTAACCTCTATAGGTAACGCCAAGTGATGTCCAAACACTTGTGAATGGATTTGCCAAAAACCCTTTGCAAGCCCGAAGAGAAGGACTGTATTTCAAGGAAAAGGACTACAAATGTGTCCGGGCAGATGACTATTCACTTTATGCTAAGAACGTGAGTGTTCAAGATTTGAAGAGAGCTGGGTGAATTTAAGAGTTTTGACTTCTATTTTCTTTGCCCCTCCTGGTCCTCCATAAAACAGATTAAGCTCATTACTGCCTCAAGGCACTAAGGTAGCATCTAGTGCCAGGAAGGCATATCTGAAAGAAAGTGGTAGGAAAAAGCCTGGTTGATAAATATTCATTGAAGAATCAATCAGCTGGAGCTATCTCTTTCCGGTACAATCCATCTTTCATTATTTTCTCCTCCTCTAAAAAAAAAGTACAGGTTGAGTATTCTTTATAAGGCATGTTTGGCAACGAAAGTGTTTTGGGTTTTGGAATATTTTCATACACTTGTACATAGTTAGGTATCTTGACAATGAGACCCAAGCATAATCATGAAATTCATGTTTCATATACACTTTATGGATATAGTCCAAAAGTAGTTTGGTTTTTTTGTACTGGGAATCAAACTCAGAACCTTGCACCTGCCAGGCAGGTGCTGTGCCACTGAACTATATCCCTGTCCCATCTTAAAAGTAATTTTATACAATATTTTTAATGTGCCTGCATTTTTACTGTTGGAGCTCAAAAAATTTTGGATTTTGGAGGATGTCAATTTTTTTGTAATGAGAGATGCTTAGTGTATCATTCCTGTGCTTAAACTGTCTTGGTTTTCTATTACCTATAAGGTACTGGAGAGTCTATACTATGAGTTAGGTACACTTCACCTTACAAGTTTAATACCTCATTTTACTGTTGAGAAAAGTGAGGCTTACTGCAGGTTAAATAACCAACAGACAATGGAGATTTTAGAATTCAGGCTCAGAGCTGTCCAATCTCAAGATGTATCGCCTTCATCTTCACATTACATCATTTGTTCTATTGAGATAGGGGCGTATTACAATGAGTTGAAAAGCTTTTTCATAGTATGCATGGTGAAAAGTGTCGCTGGAAGGTAACTGCTGGTCCTGTGGTTAGGACCGCGAGCAAGGCATTCTGTTTTATTCTTCATCCAGGAGAACACTGGTGTGGTTGTTGTGAAGACCCAGCTGTATCTTTTGGTGGCCACTTACACGGCAGGCATGTATCCTAGCATCTGTGTGGAAGCCACAGAGAAGCTGGGTAAGCGTGCCTCTACATGCCCTATGTTCCCTCTGTTAGGTTTTCAGACTGCAAGTGACAGAGATCCAACTAAGACCAGCTGGGGGAGCGTGTTAGTCACCTTGCCATCACTATGAGCACTCACCTGAGAAACACAACGGAAGAAAGTTTACTGTGGCTCACAGTTGCAGAGATTTCAGTCTATGGCCGGCTATTCCAAGGCAGAAACATCATGGTAGATGGACACATGGAAGAAAGCTGCTTCCTTCAGGGCAGCCAGGAAGCACAGAGGAAGAGAACATATGCTGGCAGGCTTTCGCCTTCCTGTTTTGTTTCTTCTGGATCCCCATCCTATAAGACGGTGCCGCCCACACCTAGTGCAGGTCTCAGCTTGCCAGTTGTCTCTGAGAACAGCCTCATAGACACACCCAGAAGTGTGATCACTTGCCTCTCCCTCCCTGCCTCCCCTCGCCTCTTGTTTTTAGTTTTCCAAGACAGGGTCTCATTATGTAGTCCAGGCTGGCCTCAGATTCTTCATCCTCCTGCTTTGGCCTCTGGAGTTTTGAGTGTTTCTTAATCACATCAAGTTGACAATCAAGAACAACCATCACAAGGAGGAAGTAGGGATTTATTGGAAGGGCATTGCAGTTGCTTACATAACCATTGGAAGGACAGGATTCTGCTCAGAGTTCAAGGTATAGCAGATGCCAGGAATGGGAACACTGCAAGGGCTGTCTCGTCTCCGCCTTTAAGTAGATGAGCTTTGCTCTGTCCGATGCAAACCACCTCCTTTCCTGGCTGGTATCAGGGCCAAGGCTCCCATCCTCCTCTCTCCCTTGATTCCTCCTAGGACCCCGACTTGCAGTTCTGGGGTCACATGCCTCACCCCTGCGTGGGTCGGCTATGCAGGCGTGGTGGGCAAAGGGAGGAGGGCGAAGCAGACTCAGCAGCAGAGCTGTAACTCTGGAAGATCAAAGCCGGGTAAGACACAGTCTCTGCCTTCCATGCCTCTGCACATGCCATGCTCTCTGCCCGAGATATTTTCCCCTTCTGTCCCTGCCCCTTCACATCTACTCGGCAAATTCCTGGTCTTTGAAGGCCCAAGTGCGATTTGGACTTCTCTCACTGTGCTACACATCTCATGCTTCCCTTCCTTATTACCGCCTTCAAGCTTTTCGCTTACCTAGACTGTGACCCCTAGAAGGGAAGCATTTTGCCTTAATTATTCTATCTCTTAATAACTCATGGGGCCTAATGTTGAGCAATTAATATATATTTGATGGACAGGTAAGTGAATGACTTCTGACTGACAGTCAAGAAGGCTGTGGAGAGCTGAATCTTAAGTGACTGAGGAATTACGTACCATCCCAGAATATAGCTACCCCAGAAGGTGAGCAGCTCTTATCACCAAGGACCCTTTCTGAACAGATGTCGAGATTTGACAGACAGAGGCTCTGTGTTCCCTAGAAGCAGAACAGACACATACAGTTCTGAGCTAATTATCTAATTAAACAGTCCAGAGAAGGAGGCTAGGAAATGGGCATTAGGCGGTCAAGAAGCTGGGCTCTGTGCCACCAGCCAAGGCCAGGACTGTTTTCCAGAGATCAGCAAAGTTGCATGTGGAGTCCGTGGCTGGCATTCTTTCTGCTCTCTCTTTTTTTCTTAAGACCAGAAAGACTCCAAAGGTGACACATGTGACATCATACTACTAAGATCTCTGAGTCAGGTAGCTGAACATTTGTATGGGATGAGCAAGGCTGAAACCCACCAGAAATCAATTGTTGCATTGTTTACTCATGTGTGTGTATGTGTGTGTGTGTGTGTTTTGAGACAGGGTCTTGCTATGTCATTCAAGCTGGCCTTGACCTCACTATGTACCCCAGGCTGGCCTTGAATTTGTGGCAGTCCTCCTGCCTCAGCCTCCTCAGTGCTGGGATTACAGGCATGTGCTACCACACCTGGCTGCTTAACTATATTTCTATCTATCAAAAATATATACGTGATCAGTTTCACTTTTTCTGTTGTTTTGGATGAGTCTAGAAGCATGACTAGTTATTAATTAAAGAAAATCTTCAAACAGTAAATATGTAGCCAGGCATGGTGGCGCACGCCTGTACTCCCAGCACTTGGGAGGCTAAAGCAGGAAGAGTGTTGTAAGTTCAAGACCAGCCCTGGGCTACAAAGTGAGCTCAAGTCCAGCCTGAACTGCACAGTGAGACCCTGTCTCAAAAGACAAAAAAAAAAAACCCGAAAAACAGTAAATATGTAAATGATGCTGTGCTACTTCTCTAACACAAACTAATTAGATTTGTTTTTAAAACAAATATACAATTTGTTAGTGGGACACATGATGTTAAATGATAATATGTTAAATTCTAGATCCTAGGTTTAAAAAAGAAACTTTAGCATATTTTGTAGCTTATTTTTAGCATTGTCATGAAATTATTGAAAAAATTACAGTTTTTCCTTAACTTTCCTGTGACTGCTCACAGATTAAAGTTGGGAAAGATTTAACTCTCTTCTAAGCCAACCACATTTCCTGGTTTCTTCACTTAACAGTGGCTGCACTGCATAAACCCATATGCTAGAGAACGAGGCTCTGTGTTTTGAGCTACTTCATGGTTTTGATGTTTTGTTTATTCTCATGAGATTTCATCAGGGACCTTATTGCCAAGTGTGTAACATAGATCAATGGGGAAATGATTCAGCTTGCAGAGTCTGTCCTGCAGTTGACTTTTAATTAAGTTAACTTTTTAGAAATCTGTTTCTCCCGTGATTGCCATCTGTCATGACTGCAGCAAGGAAAGGCAAATTAAGTAATATCCAACAGTCAATTTAAGAAAAGAGAATTTTTGATGAGTGGAGTTATTAGCTTCCAAAGTTCTCTGATCAATAGCTTGTTAACAAGTGGGGTACCATAATCTATCTTAAAGCCAGTCTTGGAATACACGCGGGGGATGAAGGAAACAGGTTCTTCTGTTCTCTGAAAAGCTGCTCCCATCCTTTTTCCTTTACTGGCCATGTGCTCTTTCATTCAACAAAAGTGTCATAGCCAGGCATGGTGGTGGGCACCTGTAATCCCAGCCCCGGGGAGGCTGAGGCAGGAGGATCCTTGTGAGTTCAAGGCCAGCCTTGGCTACAAAGTGAGCTCAAGGCCAGCCTGAACTGAGAGAGGGAGACCCAGAAAGACCAGAGAAGGAGGAGGGGTGGGGAGGAGGGAGGAGGGAGAAAGAGGGGAGAGGAGGAGGAGGAAGAGGAGGAAAAGGAGGAGAAGGAGGAGTTGATTCACCCTCTAGAACAGCTCAAATACTTTTATCCAGTACAGGGATTGAATTCATGGTCCTTGCACTGAACTATTTTCTCAGATTTTTTTTTTTTCATTTTGAAACAGGGCCTCACTAAGTTGCCATATTGCTCAGGCTGGCCTTAAGCTTTTATCCTCCTGCCTCAACCTCCCAGAGTTCTGGGGTTACAGACGTGCACACCACACCAGGACTCAGATACCTCATGTGTTGCATTCATTACTGTGAAATAAAACTGATGTTTGTATAGAGGCATCTCCCCTGCTGTACAGTAAGCTCCAGGAAGGCAGGGACCGTGTCTCAACTACCCGCTCAGCCTGTGTCTCCTGTACTTACCACGTGGTAGACACCCGGCACTGCTTGTAGACGAATGGATGAATGAACACGTGAATGGATCACATTGTAACGATGTTGTATTACTCATAAATAATAACCATCTTGTGCTTCCTTACAGGAGAATATCTAAGAAAGAAAGGAAATTAAGTCATCAGAGGAACATGAAAGACAACTATACTGTAGAGGAAAACTGTAGATCCTGAAGAAAAAAATACCTTATTTTGTATTTAAAAAACATTAGGCAGAAAATACTAAAAAAAGAAGACTGAGTTGAGAGAGAATAAGCTCTGTCGTCTTCTGTAGTCGGAATTACTTGATCAGCTTTTTCTTTAAGTGTCAGTCACTGGCAAGCAATGTGAGATCCCTGGCAGTTTCCCAAACAGGTCTCTTGGAGTCTCACCTCCCTGAGGCGCTTTATCCTAGACACCTTGTTAGATATCCCAAGAATTTGAGGCCCAGAGTACTCTCTCCAGGCCACTCTTTATCTCAGGGATTTAAAAATGAAGTAACTGCTGGGCATGTAATCCCAGCACTCAGGAGTCTGAGGCAAGAGGGTTGTTGAAAGTTCGAGCCCAGCCTGGGCTACAAAGTAAGCTCAAGGCCAGACTGAACTGCCTAGTGAGTCTGTCTCAAAATGACAAAAAAATAATAATAGTAAAAATGAAAATGAAGTAGCATCTTCCTTCAGGGCACAGCACAAACTTGGTTACTGCTTGCAGTGAGAGGTGGAGTCCCAGAGCTCCTATAGTGCAGGTCAGGGCATGTGTGACTTCCATCTGGTCCACAGCATCCATGTCCTAGGAGAACAGGACCCATGGCAAAGACCACCTGGCCAAGGGCCACTAGGCAAGGAATCAGGTGGACATCACACATTCCATCTGTAGGCATCAGCCACCGTTGATCATTGTAAAGGCTTCACAAAAATCAGGATTTCTGACTCTACCTCATGGGGTGGGGTTTGTAGTCCACACCGCTGAGCAAAGCGTAAAGGTCACTGCATGTGTCTTCCCCAGAAAGGTCCATCTTCTCTTGGTCACTTCCTAGATGATGGGCAACACAATAAGTGAGTCCTAGAACCTATTTTCAGATTTGGGATTCTATCCTGACCATTCATCTTCCTTTCACCTGCAGCAAGCCCAGGCCAGTGGCATAAGCACATCCTTCTGGGAGGGCGCAGCCTAGGCCACTGGTCAAGGGGGAGCCTAGGGATGCAAAGTTCACTCAGCTTATGCCAGCCTGGAGCGGCATGATTGGTCCTCGATCAGAAGGACAACGCTGGCCTACAGATCCCTCCCCGGTGAATGTACAGTCTGGGTCAGTGGGGGACCCTTCCGAGCAACATGTATGGGTGCAAGTAGGGCAGGACTGAAGAAACAAATGTCGTGGCAACTGGGATGGCTACACCAGTCACATGGCACAGAGGCCTGGCACCCGGGGAGGAGACATGTAGCTCAGGAGACTGGGGACATGGGGAGCTCCTGAACACTCCTTTGTCCCTAGATTCAGCGCCTCAGCATGGCAGATAACCGTGTGGTCTAAATTGCTAGTTTTGCTAACTAGAATAAAATCAAATCTTAGACCCTTAGTAGTTCTTGGCATTGTCAGGCGACAGGGCACAGTACTCTGAATTTACAAGTCAGTGCTCTGGGGCAAAGTGTTTTGTTAATGTTTATAAAATCCTACAATTTTCAGGTTTTGTGTAACAGCCCTTCAAAGAGCTACCCCCAACATTATCCCTTTTCCGACCATGGTGCTGAGGAACCCCCAATTTTTCCTTGCTGAGCAACCTTCCACTAGCTATCGTTTATTGATTTGGTTACTTGATTTTTTTTGAAGGAGAAACGAGATCAATTTGAAATTCACTTATTTACTATTCGTTGAGTAGCCTACTGTGTGCTAAGTAGCAGTGACACAAATAATCTACTCCACCTCATACAGGGTCACGAGCTAGTGGGAAAGGCACACTTGTGAGCAAGTCACATTCCTAAGGGATAAATTCAGTAGCAGATATAAAACAACTCAGAGCACAGCCAGGTGTGGTGGCGAATGGCTGTAATCCCAGCACTTGCGAGGCTGAGGCAGGAGGGTCACTGTGAGTCCAAGGCCAGCCTGGGCTTCATACTGAGACTGTGTCTCAAAAAAACAAACAAAAAAGAGTTGAAGGGAGGATAAGGGAATGGGGAAAAAAAAGGAATCAAGATATACCATGTACAGGAACAAATTCCCAATAAAGAATGTGATGGTCATTGTGTATACCAAAAATGTACCAATAAACAATGACAAAAATATCAACCCCCCCCTCCACACACGCGCACAGACGCTTCAGCACTCAGAACCTGGAGCGACGGACTGCCTTCAGGAACCTGAGTGGCATTTGAGGTAGATTTGGAAGAATGAATGTGGAAGAGAACGAAGAGTGTCTTGGATCGAAGGAACGGCTCGCGCAGAGGCACGTCGCGGGAATCCCTGTTGGGTGTAGACGGGGGAGAAGTTGCCTGTGGCTGGGCGCACCGTGAGGAGTGGCAGGCAAAGGGGAAGCCGAGTGGCCGAAATGGAAAAGGCGCCCTTCCTCAGGCCTCTTAAAGAGCGTTTGGTGTTTTCTACCCCCACAGTATACACCTGTTGCTGCTTTGCAGTGCTAGGGATTGAACTTGGGGCCTCTCAGAGAGCTACTTCCCAGACACTTAAAAAATATATGTATTTTTTCTTTTTGAGATAGGTTCTCACTATGCAGTCAGGCTGGCTTTGAGCTCACTTTGTGGCCCAGGCTGGCCTCAAACTAGTAACAATCCTCCTGCGTCAGCCTCCTGAATGCAGAGATTATAGGGGTGTGGCACCGCCAAGTCCCATTAATTTTTTTTTTTTTTTTTTTTGCCGTACTGGAGATTGAACTCAGGATACTGCACTTGCCAGGTAGCCACTTTTGCCATTGAGCTATATCCCCAGCCCCTAAATATTGTTTTTTGAGACAGGGTCTTGTTAAACTGCCCAGGCTGGCACAGGATGTGCAGTCCTCCTGCCTCAGCCTCCTGAGTAACTGAGTTTACAGTCATGAGCCATTGCATACAGCTGTCTCATCCTCACTTAGATTTTCGGTGCATACAGTTGACACTCTGTGTTCATGTACCATAATGTTCTGGTGCTTGTGTGTGTGTGTTACCAGGGAATAACAGGTGCCAAGAAAATGGCTCGTTTTGGGAGGGGGGATGTGCTATGGTCAGGACAGAACCTGGTCACCACCCCGTAATTAGAGGGTTGCAGCCTTCAGTCCCCCTCCCCAGCCTCTGCGAGGGAAGAGGTGGAGGGGTTTGACCGTGGGTGTGTGGCCAGAGACATAATCAATCATGGCTGCATGAGAACGCCCGCACAGCACACTCCTGCACTGCCGAGGTGCGAGGGCTCAGGGCAGGAACACAGGGAGGTGCTGGGAAGGTCCTGTGTTTGGAGACAGTATGGAAGCTCCATGCTCCTCCCCCACACTCACGCCCCATGTGTCACTTCCGTTAGGCTGTTCCTGAGCTGTATTATTTATTTTATTAATTATTTTTGTCTTTTTGACACAGGGTGTCGCTATGCAGTTCACGCTGGCCTTGAGCTCACTTTATACCCTAGGATGGTCATGAACTCGTGCTGGGATTACAGGTTTGTGCCACTACACCCAGCTCTGAGGAATACCCTTTATAACAAAAATTTAGTAGGAGCTGAGTGTGTGGCACACACCTGTACTTGGAAGGCTGAGGCAGGAGAATTTCTGCAAGTTTGAGTCCAGCCTGGGCTACACAGTGAGTTCAAGGCCAGCCTGGAATACATAGGGAGACCCTGTCTCAAAAAATACATAATAATCATAGGAATGCATTCGATTTGGCTGACACACTGAGGACTGGCTTTGCCAATAAGGATGTCGCAGATGATTTTCATAAATATATTAAGTCTGCAGTGCTAATATGTTGGTGAAAAATATATAAGATGTGATAAGGCAAGTAGAATAAAAAGTATTTTAGCAAAAATGTATCAGAATTAACATTTGTACTTTTTGAATCCTTCCTGAGATTTAAATCTTTCCTTTAAATAAGGTACCCCTAAGTGAAAAAATAAGAGATAATTAATAATCATTTGAAAAGTTTTCAAAAAACTTTGTTGGTGTGCTTCCAGAAACTGAGAACCCGAATGACAGCACTGTGTCACAAATCCTGTACAGACTGGATGATTTCCAAGTCTCTGCCTTCAACAAATTGAAGCAAGACCTAATTAAATTGTCAACTAAAAGATCATTGAAAGCAATTTTCGATGATAGCTCATTATATGGTTCTTATAACTCAGAGGTATTCAAAGAAATAGCTGGCATTACTATAACAGAATTTCTCGCTTAATTTATGCAAACTAGGTTTCTCAGAGCTTGACTATTAATAAAAGAAAAATACAAAGAGAATATTGAACCCTGTCCATTCTAGCAACTAATAATATTTCCCTACAGATTATTTTTAAAAAATTAGCCCTACTAACTGTCATTAAGGGATGGATATCTTCCCAATAAAATTTTTATGTTTAATAACTATTAATATTTAAAATAATACATTTTATTTTTACAAATTAGGAACTAAAATATTGCAATGATAAACTGAATCCAAAAGAAATTTAACTTTTGTTGTCCCAGGAAATAATCTTTTTTTTTTTTTTTAAATAAATGTTTTTTTTGTTTTTTTTTTTGCGGTACTGGGGATCGAACTCAGGACCCTGCGCTTGCAGGAAATAATCTTATAAAACTGAAGTGTTTAGTTTTATTTTTTGCAGTATTGGGCATTGAATCTAGGGCTTTGCACGCTAGGCAAGCTGCCCATGACGGTGTTTTTTTTTTTGCTGGGGAGGCTGTTTTGAGATAGAGTTTTGCTCTGTAATTCAAGCTAGCCGTAATTTACTATGCAGCCCAGGCTGGCCTTAAATTTACAGTGATCCTCTTGCCTCAGCTTCCCAAATGCTGGGATTTGGTTTCTTTTTTTTTTTTTTAGTACCAGGAATCGAACTCAGGACCTTGTGCTTGCCAGGCAGGCACTTGCACCGCTGAGCTATATCCATCCCCAGCCCCCTCCCAAGTGCTGGGATTATGGGCATGTGCCACCATGTCTGGCTTCTTGCTGTTCTTGAATTTGAGATCCTCTTGCCTCAGCCTCCGCAGTATCTGGGATTACAGGTGTGCATCACCAGGTACAGCTAAAGTAAAGTTTATATACATGTTTTTTGTTGCCAGTAAGAATGACCAGTAAAGTATAAAATATAGGAGAGTTATAATTATATAAAAAAAGTAGAATAAAAATATGGGTACTACAAAAAAATAAAATGGTAAAACTTCCAACCAAGATTTGAATCTTTTTTATTTTTTTTGTCTTTTTGAGACAGGGTCTCATTATACGGTTCAGAGTGGCCTTGAGCTCACTTTGTAGCCCAGGCTGGTCTCAAACTCACAACGATCCTCTTGCCTCAGCCTCCTGAGTATTGGGATTACAGGCATGCGCCACCACACCCAGCTGTTTTGTTCTTTTGAGACAAGGTCTCCCTATGTAGTTCAGGTCGCCCTTGAACTCACCATGTAGCTTGGGGTGGTCTCGAATTTAGGAAGATCCTCCTGCCTCAGCCTCCTAAGTGCTGGGATTACAGGTGTACAGGTCCAGGCCTTCTCATTATCCACACCCAGAGCTATGCTAAATGAATCAATGGACTAATTTAGTACCACACACACCCTTAATTTCAGCATCACACATCCTAGATCCAGCCAGCTCCAAAAAGCCCCACCTATGAGCAACTGAGGCCTTGGGGAGACATCGAGACACAAGTCTTAACAGGCGGTTTAAAACACGGCCACTCCCTTCCTTCACAGAAAATAAGCAAGAGTGAAAGAAAAGCCTAAGACAAGCTAGGAGTGGTGGCACACACTTGTAACCCAAGCTACTCAAGAGGCTGAGGCAGGAAGATCACAAGATCCAGGCTCACCTGGCTACTATGTAAATTCCTACTTTGAAATAAAAAGGGCTGGTGATGTAACTCATTGGTAGAGCACTGGCCTAGCATGTGTGAGACTCTAGGTTCAGACCCTGGTATCACAAAAACAAAACTGAAAATAGAACTATCGTGTGATCCAGTAATCTCGCTTCAGGGTATACATTCAAAAAACCTGAAACCATCGTGGCACCGGGGCATCTTCACTCCTGTGTGCCCTGCAGCAATATCCACAAGAGACAAAAAATGGAAACAGCTCACATGTATCAGGAAATGTCATCTATAGAGAGGACAGAATGTTTTCCAGCCTTGCTGAACATGGTGGCGCACGCCTGTGATCCCAGCACTCTGGAGGCTGAGGCAAGAGGATCGATGTAAGTTCCAGGCCAGCCTGAACCACATAGAGAGACTCTGTCTAAAAAAAAAAAAAAAAAAATCAGCCTTAAAAAAACAAAGGAAATTATGTGCACATGGACTACATCGGTAAAAGTGGAGGACACTATGCTAAATGAATAATGGAAATTACTGCATGATCCATTTATGTGTAAAATCCAAACAATTTGAAATACATGTGCCATAGTAAACTAGTTTTTTTTGGTAGGGTTGACAAAAGCCTGTCTGATTCTGACCACTTTCACCTTTCTTTCCTGAGTGTGGATCTTATTCTTTAAACCCTAAGTTTCCTGCCCTCTTTGGGACACGTGGCTTAAGACACTAATCTACCCACTACTATAGCAAGAATACCACCACAGGAGCTCCAGGAAGGACCTCACATGGGCCTTCTCCTGGAATATGCTGCTTGGCTACTCCTGTTCTTTTGTTTGCAATGATGACTTTCATATAAGTAAGAGGCAGGACAATGCATGATAAGCATTTCTGGAAAACATAAGGCCTATGGAACTGATGGTAGGCTTAGGGCAGTGACGTCAAACCTTTTAGAGCTTTCAGTGAAAACAAATAGCCAGCTTCGGCATGTGTCTCTAAGTTTGCCGTTACTGGCTTAGGGTGTAGCTAAGTGGTGCAGCACTTGCGTAGCCTGTGCAAAGCGCTGCACCACAAAAAATGAAAAACAAGGAATTGATAAGAGAGGGTGTTTTTCAAGGCACTCTGCTATAGGAGAAAGAGGATCCAGACACATAGCTTTGAATCCTAGCTGTGCCCCTTAAAATCAAATTGATCTTTCTACCTCCATGTTAGTCAGCTTTCTTTCACTGTAGCAAAATATTAAGAATAATAACTTAAAGGGGGAAAGGTCTGAATTAGCTCATGCTTCCAGCTCCCTTTCTTTGGGCCCCTGGGGAGACCGAACATCCTAGCGGGTGTGGTGGAAGAGAGGTGCTCACCCCGAGGCAGCCGGGAAGCAGAGTCCCCTGGGGAGACGTTTTTTTCTTCTGCTTCTGTTCCATCCGAGGCCTCAGCCTATCGGAAGGTGCCACCACATTCAGGGCAGGTCTCCTCCCTCAGTTTGTCCCACGTGTCAGTCGTCTCTGGAAATGTGCTCGCAATAACTCCCAGAAGTGTGCTTTACTAATTTCCTAGTAGTTTCCCAGTGTTGCCTAATCCAATTAGCTCGACGAGCAGAATCATCACAGCCTCTCAGTCCTCTTCAATAAAATGTGCTAGAGTTGAAATGAATAGAGCGCACATGTAAGCAGAGGTGGACAGCGAGACGCTGAGAGGGATGTCGCTGCGGCCGTGCTGCACAGGCCCACGCACGTGTGTGCTCTTCTTCCTGGGGTGCTCAACTGCAGTCCCGCAGGGGACATCCGACAATGTCCAGAAACCTTTTTTTACTGTCAACACTGGGTGAGGTGGAGGAACTGGCCCTATCTAGTATGTGGCGGCCAGAGACGCTGCAGAAGACCCCACAGGGCACTGGACAATCTTCCACAGCAAAGAATTACTTAGCCCCAGAGCTCAGTAGTGCCACGGTCAAGAGACCTAGGTATAGCCTGGTGCTACAAATCCACCCCACCATCCCCGTGCTGAGGGATCAACCCTGCGCCTCCTGCATGTGCCCTCCTACTAAGTTACATTCCCAGTCAAACACAGTTCTTAATCATTCAAAACTGCCTCCCTGGGCAGCGTCCTCCTGGAACTGAACCGTTTGCCCGGGACTGCAGGGGGGGGGCTAAGACTGTGCGCCCGCATTGTTACTTCTCTTTTCTCAGCAGCTCCCCGCCTGGCGCTCTCCACCCCACCTCCCAGATGCCAGTCCAGAGGACACCGGAGCGGTAGCATAAATGGGCTGAAAGCGTGGCACGTCTGGGGCAAACGCACCCAGGTCGGTGCTAGGTTGAGGCAGGGCCTACTTCCCAAAAGAGAGGGAAGTTCGTGCTCCTTGCACTGAGAGCTGGAATCGCTTTTCCCGCCATCCCAAGAGAACGATTAGGAAAAGAAGCCCTAATTTACCGTAGCCTTGCGTTTTACAAATGAAGAGAAGGACCAGGGAAGGTTGGCTGCTCTCAGCCCCACCCCTCGGGCTGCCCGGAGCCCCGCAGCCTGAACCCACCCGAACCGAGGAGGGACCGCGGCCAGGGGTGAGGAGGTCACTCCCGTGGGCTCGGACCCTGGTCGGCCGGGACTGGGGCTTCCGAGTTTCCTCCTCAGCTGCAGCTCCGGACCTCGGCAGGGCTGGAGGCGGCCTGCAAGGGGCGCTGCGTGCCTGACAGCTAGGGGGCTCCTCCGTCCGGGTCCTGGGGCTCCCTGCCCACCCCACCTGCGTCCTCAGGGGACATGCTAGCGGTACATTTGGACCAGCCGGGCTGGCCGAAAACCTCTACCTCGAGGAGATGGGCAAGCCGAGCCCAGGAGAGGACGAAGTCCTCCTGAAGGTGGGCAGCCAGCGCCCCGAACAGGGCAGATTCACTGCAGGTACAGGGCAGGTGCAGGGTGGGACTCAGTGAACCCACACGACCTGTGTGCTGCGACTCCTGACGGCCAAAACCGGTCAGCCCGCTTGGTTTACACAAAAGAAAGGGTTGGGCTGGGGTGTAGCTCAGGGACAGAGCACTTGCCTAGCAAGGCAAGAACTTGGCTTGGTCTCTAGCACCACAGAACAAACAACCAAAAAGGGATGGGGCTTGCAAAGCAGAACCCACCCTGTGTGCATCGGCTCGCCCCTTCTCTTCTTTACCCAGACAGCCCTGTTCACCATGTGTGTTCTACAGGTAAAAAAGCTGAGTCTCCTGGAGGCTGTTCTGTGCCCAGGGGCACAAGGCTAGGAATCAACGCTGTGGTTCACATGGAGGTCTTTGTGTCGCCAAAGTTTAACCCTTCCTGCCGTGAAGGTCCCAGAACTGGTAGGCGGCAGTACGCTAAGAATTTTTGACTGTCCGCTGGACCGGACCAGCTGTGGAGGACCACCTGGATGACTGTCCTCGAACGGAGAGCCATCCTCTCCATTTTGGCTAAACCTGGCCCTGTTTCTGTAACTTGATATGTACAGAGCTGGCCAGGTCATTTCCTTCTACCCTCAACTGGCTTTAAGCAATGTAAATGGGTCTAGCAGAGGTGCTGATGTGCAGTCTTTGAAGCAAGGGGAAACGTAGGTCAGTGAAGTCCCCCTAGAGCTCAGAAATATCACCTGTGAGCTAGGCCTTGTGCAGCCATGCTGTCAGCTGGGATTGAGCCTCATGAAAGAGACAGTGACATTGAAGGGCATAAAAAATTACACATCAGAGCTGAAGCACCGGCCTCAAAACATTAAATACTGCCCAAACTGCGTTATGCAGACGTTTTCCTTTCTTTTTTCCTCTCTCCCTCTGTCTCTCTCACACTCGTTCTCTCTCTCTCTCTCTCTCTCTCTCTCTCTCTTGCTCTCGCTGTCGCTCTGGCTCTCTATTGCTCTCTATCTTTGCATGTCTCTGCACAGTGCAGAGGTGATTTCGGGCCTCTTACCTAGCCCAACCACATACTTCCCCCTACAACCACAGTCACTCGTCCCCAAACCACTCCCTTCTTCATGAATTAATAAAACCTGGCTTTCGCTGGGAGTCCAGGTCTTTGTTTTGGTTGGATTTAGGACTCCTTGGTTCCCCGCAACTACAAATATGCCTTAGTATCTTTATTCTCACCATGGGTTGCTCTGGAAGTGGTAGATTGGAATTAACTTATTAGAACTCCAATAACTTTTCCATCGAATTACGAATGTGGATTTTTTTGGACCATGATGAGGTCTAGAAGGACTTTCAATACCAGCTATATTAGTTATAGTGGATCAGACATGTGCACCGAGCTGTCGTGGCAGCTGCTGGCAGCTACTCAGAGACTGAGACAGAAGGATCAGAAGTTCAGGAGCCAGTAGCGGCAACTTAGCAGACCCTATCTCAAAAGACTGGAGAAATAGTTTAGTCCTCCATGTGCTCAGTCCGCAGTACTATAGCTGCGAGGGTAGGGGGCAAAAACGAAGATAAAGAAATGGAGCCAGACTTGGTGGCATATGCCTGTAATCCCAGCATTTGGGGAGGCTGAGGCAGGAGGACTTCAAGTTCAAACCCACTGTTACAGTTGATACATTGTGTCAACTTGGGGAGTCCAGAGGTTTGGCTGAGTGATTCAGCAGGAAGCCAGGGTGCTTACTTTGTATACATCCTGAGCCTGGGAGATGGGGATGTGGCTCAGTGGTAGGGCTCTTGCCTTGCATGCACAAGGCCCTGAGTTCAATCCCCAGCACCACATACATTTAAAAAAACGCAATAATAAATAAATAAATTTTAAAAAGACATCCTGAGCCTGTCGAAGTGGAGGGCATGGAGGTTATGTGAGAGGTACACGCCCCCTGGGTGGGGGTAGGCTGTTTACAATGTAGGGGAGAAAAGGAGGGTGCTTGCCTGCCATTCCTCCCTTTTGCTGGTTGTTTTTGGTGTGCTCTGCTGCCCTGAACAGTTTGCCCTCTGCCATGTGCCACTCTGCCTCTCAGCCAGCTAAGTATGGACTGAAACCTCCACAAACTGTAAGCTAAATAAACCTGTCCTTCCTTCATTTTGGGTGTTGGGTATTTTGTCTCAGCAACGAGAGAAAAGTAACCGAGACACCCACCCTGGACAACTTGCAACTTAGTGAGATGCTGTCTGAAATTTTAAAAATAAAAAGGAGCTAAGAGTGAGGCTCAGTGTGGCCTCACTTTGAAGGCCCTGCGTTCAATCCCTAGTACCACAAAAAAGAAAAAAGAAATGTGTATCAGAATCATGTGGGGGAACATTATCAGCATAAAAATTTAAGGGTTCAAGCAAGTACATTTGGATCTGGGTGGGGTGGCACATGCTGTAAACCCAGCGCTTGGGAGGCTGAAGCAGGAGAATCACTGCCAGTTCAAGGCTAGCCTGAAGTACATGATGAGACTGTCTCAAAAAATATATATATAGTTTGAAAAAGCTCCTCAGGACCAGGGATATAGCTCAGCAGCATAAGTGCTTGCCTGACAAGGCTGAGGTCATGAGTTCAATTTCCTGTTCAAAAAAAAGAAAAAGAAAAAGCTCCTCTGATGGTTCTGATGTACAGTTCTGGTTATGTCCCCCTGATCTAACATCTCCAAGGAGTGGAACGGATGAATGTGGAGTGTGGCACTTTATGTCTGGCAGCTGTCATTAAGAAGTCTACAGTTTTGTTCCTAGTCCCTTTACTAATTTACTTTGCAATTTTGGACAAGGCATTGCCCTGCCCAAGTCTATTTCTTCATTTTTAAAACAAATTGCTTGGATAAGGTAAAAATATGACATACATTGATCATGTGACTTACAGTCTTTTGTTTGCATAAAACCAATTTCCCCTCCTTTTCCTTTCCTTACAAAGCCAGACTTCCTCCTGAATTTTCTGAGGCATAGAATTTTTTTTTGTCTTTTTGAGACAGGGTCTTGCTATGCAGTTCAGGCTGGCCTTGAGCTCACTTTGTAGCCCAGGCTGGTCTTGAACTCAAAACGATCCTCCTGCTTTAGCCTCCAAGGTGCTGGGATTACAGATGTGCACCATCAGGCCTGACTGAGACATAGCACTTTTTTTCTGAGACATAGACTATTGAAGAGAAGCCAGAAATGATGATACACAGACTTCTAACCATGCACACCCCTTTGTACCCCTCTGCCTATAAAGACAGGGCAAATATGCCCTCCCCCATGAACCAGCAGCTTTGTGGGACTCAAGCATCAAGACGTGTGGCAAAGTTGGGACCTGGCTCCCAGGGGCTGTGGAAGGTTGGGGACTCAGCCATGGCTCTGCTGTCCCTGGGACCAGGTTCAGTATGTCACCATCCCTGAAGAGCTCCTCATGCCCATACCAGAGGGACTGATGCTGCTGCAGGCTTTGGCCATCCCAGAGGCCTGGTTCTCTGCCTTCCTGCTGTTAAATCTCTGGTGCTCACCTCTTGTGGCATGGCGTAGCTTCCCCTGTGAATAGCCTCCTCAAACTTGGCAGTTCTCCAGTGCCCTATCCTGCTGTCCCACCAGTAACATCCGGTTGTCAAGCAATGTTGGGACAGTTTGATGTGGAGGCTAAGGGTCACCAGGAGATAAAAGGCCTGTGCACATCTTAACACTGTGGCCAGGCAGCAGTGCCAGTGTTTTAGCAAAGCTGAGCCCAGAAAAGGAATGATACTCAAGGAAGTCAGGAGTCAGTGAATACCTTTATTTTACACTGGTCCTGGCTGGAATAACTTTCAACAAAAGCCAGGCAGGGAGTGTCTATGAGCCAGCATTTTTTATCTGAGGCATAAGCAGAGGTTACAAAGGCAGGACAGGGCAGTCTGACAGTTCTGATTAGCTAGCAGGGTGAGATAATGTTACAGGACTAAGGGCCAGGGATATAACTCGGTGGCACAAGTGTCTGCCTGGCAAGCACAAGGTCCTGAGTTCAATTCCCTGTACCAAAAACAAAATTTTTTAAAACTAATCAGTTACAAGGCTAGATTAATGACCACGAAGCTTGGTACAATCAGGCATCATGTATGCTTGGTTACAATCTCATGGTTATAGGGGTCAAGAAAGCAGTCACAGAGCCATGAAACAATTAAAGAGCTAGGCAGCTCCAAAGAGAACAAAGTTTTTAAAAGAACAATTTTTTCTTGGCCAGTTTTCCCTTTCGCCAGCTCCTCAAAATCGTGCTGGGTTCCTCTCTGAGGCCTACTGCAACAGGAGGGGTAGGATGGGGATGTAGCTCAGCAGTAGAGTGTTTACCTACCATGTTCACCAGCCTGATGTATGATTCCCCAACACTGCAAAAAACAAAAAGCCGAAGAGGCAAGTCGGTTGACTCCTTTATTCCTCCTAATCACTACACAGGTCAGGAAGCCTGTACAACTGGGAAGATGGCCTATGCACAGGATGAAACCATCACAGAGTTCAGAAAGGCAGTCCTGTCTCTAGCTACAATTAAAGCTGGAGATGGGAAACACAGGTATGGGCAAAGGTGATCAAAGGCTTTTTTTTTTTTTGAGACAGTTTCTTGGAAGAGAAGGACTGGAAAGGTTGGTAGAGTTGTGATAGACAGAAGGTACATCAAGGTGGCCCAAGAAAGTATCAAGGTGAGGTCAGTTGCTCCACTTAGATGCAAAGGATGAGTATTTCCATCTGTGAGAAGAGGCTGGGCCAGACTGTGTAGTCTTGAATGGCAGGCTATCTGGCTTCAGTGCAAGGCCAATGGAGAACCACTTTCCATTTTGAGTAAGAAGTGTCATAATGGAAGCTCCATTTAGGAGAAGGAGCTTGGTGCCTGTGTGTGGTACCTGGATTGGTGAGGCCAGTTTCAGACTGAAGAGGACTGGCTTAGGGTGGTGACAGTAGGAATGGTGGCTGTTTTTATTTATTCATGTATTAAGTTGGAAATGTGCATTTTGGTGTTATTTCATATATACACAGAGATTATCCATAGATGGGGCTGCTAATAACCCTGTTTCTGTTTGTTTGTTTTGATGCTGGGAATTGAACTCAGGACCCTGACTTGCCAGGCAGGCACCGTGCTGCTGAGCTAGATCCCCAGCCCAATAACTTTGTTTCTAAAGGTCATTTCTCACTCTAACCAGAGGCATATAAGACAAAAAAAAAAAAAAAGAATTATTAATATGCACCCTGCAGAGAGCAAGAGATTTGACATTTAGTTCAAGGGTCGGTGCTGCTTACCGTGCAGGTCTCGATATTGGTGAGCAGGGAGGTCGAGAGGATGGGAAAAATAGATATAAGAGACAAAAGCTGAGGTCAGGTGGAGCCCTGTCTCTGGATGGGAGGAAAGGAAACTGCTCAACCACCAGAGGAGTGTTTATACATGTGACAAAGTTAGTATCACGTGACACAGCATTGCCTAGTAACTACTAACGGCTTGGCCCAAGTGCTCTTTCTTCTTGGTCTTGCTTTGCCCCATTCATGTGACCAATGTCCAGCTTCAGCCATTCCCTACATGTCACATGGTCATGGTAGAATAAGTCTGTTCCGGACTATGTTGCAGTTGGAAGGTGGAGAACATGGTTCCTATACTTTCTGTCCCAGGAGATATTCAGACTGGAGAGGCTGTGCTAATCCATGCAAAATCAAGTAGTATTGGCACAGCTGCCATCCAGCTGGCCTGGAGGACTGGTGCTATTCCTTTCCTCACAGCACAAACTTAGGATGGCAGAAAATCTTGGAGCAGCTGCTACATTCAATTACAAAGAGGGTTTTTCTGAAGCAACACTAAAATTCACCAAAGGTAAACAACTGCTTCTGCATCTCAGCAGGAACTTAAGAGATAATTAAATAAAATCCTTATCAGCCCTAGGGGCACCAGTGCTCTGAACCAGTCCTGGCTCTACTGAAAATACTTTAGCTGCCCTTGACCAAATCCTAGTATTCTAGTGTTTGCCCACCTGCATTCTTGACACTGATGATTCATGTATGCTTTTTTGGGGGGTTCTTTTTCAGGCAGGGTCTCACTATGTAGTTCAGGCTGGCCTCGAGCTCACTTTGTAGCCCAGGCTGGTCTTGAACTTACAACGATCCTTCTGCCTCAACCTCCTAAGTGCTGGGATTACAGGCATGTGCCACCACACCAGACATAATGATTCGTATATGCTTTAAACACCGAATAACCACATGGTGTTGGCCTGGGATTATCTAGGGCCTCTTCTTTCCCACTAGCTGCTCTTTGAGACCACTCGAGAGATGGTCTTAGTAGGGTGGGGGCAGCAGCTCCCTAAGTGAATGAGTGGATGTGCATCCCTCTGCATTGCAGTCAAATCTGAATATTTTGGGCTCATCCCTTTCTATTTTTCATATGGGTAGAAAAGAGGGGAAAACAAAGTTAGCAAAGCCCCTGATTTTTTTTTTTTTGAGACCAAGTCTTACTGTGTAGTCCAGGATGGTCTTGAGCTCACTATGTAGCCCAGACTGGCCTCAAACTCTCAGCAAGCCTCCTGCCTCAGCCTCCTGAGTGTAGCAAGCCTATGATTCTATAACCCAGTGTGGGCGCTTCCTAACTTAGAAGTGAGCAATAGGCCCTGTAGCCTGGGATAGACCTCCTCAGTTCTCTTCTCACGTGGGTGCCAGTGAGACTGCACTTATTTTGGGAGTGAGAACCAGTACCAGCTCATGGTGTTGCCCTGCTACCCTCTTGCTGTGAATGGGGATCATAGAAGATGTAATATATTATATATGCTATGATAAGCATTTTATTGCCCAAACTCCATTTACAATAATGTTTCCATGACCAGTGATTCCAGTTCCAACCTATAGATTTACCACTTGTATTTATTTGTACCCATATGTCCACAAATACACCATTGCCTTTATTTTGCACCAAACTTTTCTTGCCTGATGGCGTCACAGTCTTGCGTGTTTTCTATAGAAGGTGCTGGAGTGAACCTATTCTAGACTGCAGAGGTAGATCCTACTGGGAGAATGTCAACTGCCTGGCTCTTGATTGTCACAGCGGGCCCCTGCTTTTTAAATGAGGAAGCCTCATCACTAGTCTGCTGAGATCCAGGGACAAAGAGGTGAGTCATGAATGAAAAGAAAATTTGATTTAACTAATCCCCAGAAAAGTGTGTGTCATTTACATAATGCCCGGAAAGGAAGCCAGTTTACAGGTTAGGGAGCCCGTGAAGAAAACTGCCACCTTGTGGATGAGCAGGTGATCCAGTTTCAGAGAACTAATGGAGATTGGTCTACAGAAGCCTTGGCATTTTGGAAAGAGTATATACCTCCTCTCTGATACATATATTCCCCTAACTGAATGAACAAATCCTTGGCCATATTAGGAAGTCTTCTAATAGTTCCAGACTTGCTTTGCATGTTTCTACCTTCCACAGATTATCTTCTGTGTGGCTTTTTAGCCAGAGCCAACTTTGGGAATGCTTCCCACCCTGGGGTGTCCTACCTGCCGGGAAAGAACAAAACTTCCGCATTCCTTTTGCTCTTGAATTATGAGTCCTGTCTGTGTTTGCCTCCTCCATGGCACTTTTGTTGAAAAATGGTCCCGAGGCTGTCAGTGACACTAGTATTTTACTCCAGCCTTCAGCCTTTACCTGGTACAGAGAAGAGGTTGCACGTGTGGGGCCGTGCACCTGAATGCTGGGAAATGAAAATGTGCTTTTCAGTATGTGCAGGGTAACCGAGAGCATTAAGGCACAGCAGCATATGGGTGACAGGGTTAGGCCTCTTACAGTTTAGGCTGATGGTCTGCTTTTCCTTATCTTAGTACCAGCAAATGCTGGTGAAAGCTTTTCCCGGGCAGATTCTGCCGGGCTTCTCCAGGGAGGGCCCCCAACGCCTGCTGTCGGTGCTGGACAGCGACTGCCTGTGACTGAAGTCCAAGCGGACCATCAGCACCTGGAGGCTAACAGGAACGTGGCAAAGTCGTCCTGGAGCTGCCCCAGTGAAGGAGGAGAGGATGGTACCGGTCACGACCACAGCCACCCCAGGCTTTCCCAGAGTTAACACGGAAAGGACTCACTCACTCGCAAGTTGGCCGCGTCCACTGATTGGTGTAAATTGCTTTAAGGAAATAAACAGTGTCCGCGGCCATACCACCCTGAACGCGCCTTCTGGTCTGATCAGATTTGTTCTGATCTCAGAAGCTAAGCTGGGTCGGGCCTGGTTAGTTCTCGAGTGGAAATAAACAGAGGCCTTGCAGGGCGGAGCGCTGGGGGCGGCCGGGCGGGGGCGGAGGGAGTCAGGACCATTGCTGAGTCTCCACGTGCCTAGGGGTTCGGGAGTTACGGCGTGAGCCGCGACACATGCAACCTGACCGTGGAGGCTCGGCTGCGCCCGCTTGCTCACAATTTCACGGACAAGCCTACCCTCGTGTGATCTCCCACAGACGCCCCGCACCTCCCTCCCGGGCATCTGCCCGTAGGCCCCGCCCCTCCCACTACTTATCTGGGCCCCGCCCAACTCCGCCCTTCCCTCTTCAGACTCCGCCCACTCCCTCTGCCGCCCGCAGGAGCAAGCCCCTTTAGGAAGCCACGCCCTTTCCGGACCAGCAGCCGGAAGTACCTTGGGTGCTCTCCTTTCTACCTTCCGACTTAACATCGAACTGCAGCTAGTAGTTTGGCTGTGGGACTCTCCGGGGCGGTGTACGCGTCGGCACGTCCTGCGGTGAGACGGCGGTGTTCCGGAGGTGCTGTAACCGCTTCCGGCCCACCACCGCTGTGTTTCACACCTGACGCAGGCTTGCTCTCGAAGCGGCCGAGCTCCGGAGGTGTCCGGGGGAGTTTTATTGTTTGCTGCGGTAACCTCATCAGTCAGCCAAGATGGCGATGCAAGCGGCCAAGAGGGCGAACGTGAGTACTAGGCCTTTGCCGAGGCGGGGGAGGACTTCGCTGCTGACTTGTCACGGACGATCCGAGCGCGCTTGTATTCCGTCTCCGAGGCGCGGAAGCCCTGAATTTCTACCCTACCAGAGGGGCTTCTGTCCTGTTCGCTTCCGGGGGGGGGGGTTGCGGCTCTAGCAGAAGTTCTCCGTAGCCCCTTTGAGAGTCCGCCCTTCGGTCTCCTAGTGTCGGTGACGGTGCTGGCTCTCAGACCCTGGGGTTTGACCCGCACGTTGGAGCTGGCCTTACAGCCTTGACCTAAAGTCGATAGCATAGAGGAGTCATCGGTAAGGAACTGGCTCACTGGTACCGAGAGCCTGGGGTTCCTGTCACACCGTGGGGCTTTTAGGGGCTTTTCGTTCATATATTAATCCAGCAACATTTTTGAACACCTGCTGTGTACATTAGAGATACGAAGTGATCCAACAATTACATTTATTGACCGCCGACTATGTTCAGACTCTAGTCTGAGGGATGGGAATAAAGCAGTGAGCAACACAAGTCCTGCTTCGGTGAGACCCAGAATCAAGTTTTGAGAGCGAGTGTCACGGAAACCTTTTAAAAATAAAATTTCAAGGAAGAGTAGGCAACTGTAAGATTCTTAGAAGTGTACTACGATGAAGGCAGATAATTGACCATTGGGTGTGTGAGATGATTTTTGGTGACCTTAGTGAGAGGAATCATTTCAGTGGATGAAAACTTGGGTTGCAGTAGGATGAAAAACTGAAGACAGCAGAGAGCTCTTTGTGGGAGTTTTCATATAAATAAAGAGTAGAGAAATTGGGTGAGAGAAGGGTCTAGATTTAAACTCATTTGTATACCAGTGAGAACACTGCAGGAGAATGGGAGAAATATGGTACCCAAGAAAGGTTACATACAGGAGTAAAGGTTTTGAGTAGATAAAGGATTGGGATAGTAACAGGGCAAGTAAGTGAGTACAGATAAACGTAGTTTGATAGATTCGGCATAGTATTAGGAATATATAGTACTTAGCTCTTTGATTGGTTCGGCATAGTATTAGGAATATAAAGTACTCACCACTGGGTCCTGTCTGTTTTCTTCAAGAGCCAGAGTGATCTCTTGGGGTGGGCAAGGAAAGGTACAACCAAATTCAGATGGAGAGGGCATGTTGGCGGCAAGATGTGAGGAGAGAGATGTATTATGATTGTCTGGTGGTGTTGTCTATTTAAACTTAACCTGGAGTCTTGAAAAAAAACTTAATTTGTCACCACTGCTGGTTTGAGGACAGGGAATAAACATCTTATTCTTCCGTTAATACAATAATTTAATGTCAAAAGTGATTGTCAGTTTAATAGTTACTGAGCAGACTTAGGTGTAATATGTAATTGTGTATATTATCAGGGAGCACAGAGAGATTTGGATGGAGATACATATTTGAGGGAAGTCAACTTACATTAAAAAGTGTGAACAGTCAAGCAGGGTATATAACAGATCAGACAGAAATAATGGCCTGCAATGCTAGGACTTGGGAGGCTGACGCAGGAGGATTGATCTAAAAAAAAAAAGTAACAGCGAAACCTTGTGGAACAGTATAGTTTAATATTAGAGAAGACTTTAAAAGAAATAGCCAGAATTAGGAGGGAATAATTGAGCCAAGGGTGGTGGTGCACACTTGTAATACCAGCACTTGGGAGACTGAGGCAAGAGGGTTGGGAGTTCAAGGATAGACTAGTACCACAAGAGTTTAAGGACAGCTTGGAGTACCTAGTGAGACCCTGTCTCCAAAAAGAAAAAAAAGAAAAGAAAAGGTCAGGAGCCCAGAGAAAGTTTGAGACTCAATATTAAAATTAAAGGTTTTAATAAATAAAAGCACTTATAGCAGTATGCTGAGGGTGAAGGCTTAGTTGGATGTCAGTGAAGCAAAGAGTACGACTCAGTGAGTACAGACTTCTTTCTCTTTATGCTTGCCTGAAGCAGAAAAAAAGGATAAAAGAGAAAGCAGAAACCTTACCTTTTTTTTTTCTTTTCACTGTGTATTTTCTCTCCCCTACTTTTTTTTTATCCCCCAGTACCAAAGATTCAACTCAGGGCTGGTATCCTGCTGAGCCCTTTTTAGTTCTAATTTTGAGACAGTGTCATCAAATTGGCCAGGTTAAAACAGTGAACTTGGAACTCCTGCCTCTCCCTCTAGAGCAGCTGGGATTACAGGCTGCACAGCTATGCCTGACTTTCACTGTGTATTTGGAATATTTAACCTGGTGTAAACAGAAAGGGTACGGGCTGGAGATATAGCTCAGCTGCACAGCACCGGTCTGGCAAGCTCAAGGTCCTGAGTTTGATTGCTGGTACAAAAAATAAAAGCAAAAAGTAGAAAGGGCACTGAGTGACCTAGGTGTAGTGGCGCACACCTGCAATCCCAGCACCGGGGAAGTGAGGCAGAGAGATCGCTGTGAGTTTGAGGCCAGCCTGGGCTACAAAGTGAGTGAAGGCAGCGTGAACTACATTGTGAGATCCTGTCTCAAAAAGACCCCCCCCCAAAAGATTACTTTTTAGAGGGAGGAAGGAAGGAAAGAAGGGAAAAGTAAAATAAAAAATGAGGAAAAAAAGGAAAGAATGTAAATAAGGAGAAGAAAGGTTTAAAGAGAGGGTAGGGGAATTAAAAAAAGAATCAGGTTATATCATGTGCAGGTACAAATTCTCTATGCTGAGTGTAATGATTATATATACCTAAAATGTACCAGTAAAAATTATTTTCACTTAGTAAGTGTGTTGAATGAATGAAGAGGGATCCAAATGCATGTGTTGTTTTCTGTAAGGACTGGCAGGACATGAGCATCTGAACAAGAGAAGCCAGTGGGAGGAAAAGCCTGTAAATACCAGAGAGGCGGCCTCATGCTACCAGAAGTTCCTAGGTCATCAGTATAAGTTTTATTGTTTAGAAACTAAGAATATTTTCCTTTTCTCCTAGATGTCTGAGGAAGCAACAGTTTTTAGGTGAAACTAGAAATCGTTGTTAAGCCCTAGTGACCAAAAGCCTGGGTTTGGAAGCACTGTGCCGTGTCTCCTTGTAGTCCTACTAATGGTCTTGCTGAGACCAGTGCTTTCTCACTTTTCTGAAGAGCATAGCATTCTCAGGAGCACCAGATTCTACCTCTCATTCTTGACTTTCTATTATTGTGTATCATTAAGAGGTTTTCTTAAATTGTAGCACTTTTGCCTTCATTATAACGACTATACATTTTCTCATTTTAGATTCGACTTCCACCTGAAGTTAATCGAATTTTATATATAAGAAACTTGCCATACAAAATCACAGCTGAAGAAATGTATGATATATTTGGGAAATATGGACCTATTCGTCAGATCAGAGTGTGAGTTTTACTGAGACTTTTGAAATGTTATTTAAAGAAAATTATTACGGACTGGGTGCGGTGGTGCATGTCTGTAACCCCAGCACTCAGGAGGCTGAGGCAGGAGGATTGCCATGAGTTTGAGGCCAGCTTTGGCTACAGAGTGAGTTCAAGGCCAGTCTGAAATACACAGTGAGACCCTGTCTCCAAAAAAAAAGAAAAGAAAAGAAAAGAAAAGAAAAGAAAGTGATAGCATAATCTGCAGTCTCAGATAACAAGGGCACCCTGTATGGTATGAAGTGATGTTGGGTCTCTTCTTTTATAGGTGAGATTACTAAAACTACCTTTGTAGTCTAGTGTTTAATGATAAAATTTTCTGACCAAATTGAACCTCCATCCTGTACAGTATTATAGCCTATACCACTTAAAGGTCCCTCTAGTTTGTGTTTTTTGCAGTGCTGGGGATTGAACCCAGAGTCTCACATATAATGGGTTAAGTGTCTCTGAAAGGAGATTTAAAAAAAAAAATTTTAGAGACAAGGTGTCTCTGTGTAGTTCAGCCTGACCTTGAACTCACAGTGATCCTTTTGCCTCAGCTTCCCAAGTGCTAGGATAACAGGCATGCATCACCATATCTGGCTAAAAATGTTTTGAGATAGGGCCTCACAGAATAGTCCAGGCTGACTCAGACTTGCTAGGTAGCCTGGACTGGGTTTGAACTTGAGATCTCCTTGCCTTCTGAGTGCTGGGATTACAGATGTGCACCACCACGCCCAGCTCAAGTTTTTATTTTTACTCATAGTATTTCTTTTTCAATAAATTTTCCTTTATGATCTGAGAGTGCTTTCCTAGCTTTCAGTACTATTAGACCTCGAGGGTGCTTCTTTTGCATGATTACTGCCCCTCCAGAGGGTGAACCAAGTGCTGGAAGTCAGCATCATTGGCACTTGGTGGGGACGAGAATGAGAGTGTCACAGACCAGTTGTCTCTCACGTGAGCGTCAGAGCGCTGGAGCCTCTCCACAGAGGGACACACCCATGTTTTGCCTACAGGGATACATGCACTCAGGATTGAGAACCTCTGTTCTAGGTCCAAGGAATGGTATGCGAAACATCCCTGACTTGGCGATCAGGAGACAAGATTCTAGTAAGGCCTTGTTCCTGCCCACATGGCAAGTGCCTAGTATTTTTGGTTTTCTCGTTCTTTTGTATAAGAACCTAGACGGTGCCCTTTTGTCTCTTAATGTGGAGGCAGCATGATAACTGTACTGGATTGGTTATTAGGTTCAGACATTGACCACTTGCTAGCCACATGAAACTAAGCAGACTAGTTAACCTGTCTGAACGTCGATTATCTATGATATACAGTCTTTCTAATGTACTTGTCTTAAAAGAATTTTATTTTGGGTCATTTTTATAGTATCTGTGAAAGTAATTTGAGTGTTTTATTCCCAGCACGCATCAGCACCTGTCCCCACGACCCCGTAGCACCTCTTAGGAAGGTCCCTTCCTGGTGTCCACGTAGTTTTGCTGTTGTCCCTTTAACTCTGCTCTCAGCCCCCGAGCTCCTCCAGGTCTGCTACCACGTATTCTTTCTGTTTCGTCTTGACAGCACTTGTCATGCTGATATGTGGGAAGGACCCAATGTATGAGTTAAGGAACAGTACAGAAAATGGAATTGGGATTGGGATTAATTCACAAAGACATTGTCGAAGTTTGTTGATAGGATAAAGTTGGTAGCTCACGCCTGTAATCCCAGCACTTGGGTCGCTGAGGCAGGAGGATCTCCCTAGTACAAGGCCAGCCTGGGCTACAAACTGAGCTCAAGGCCACCCTGAACTACATAGTGAGACCTTGTCGCAAAAAGACAAAAAAAAAAAAAAAAGAAGAAGAAGAAAAGCAAGAGGAGGTCGGGCCCATGTACTCCTGGTGTCTCTGCCTCTCATGGTTGTCACCAGCTCCTCGACTGCCTGGCTCCTTCCAATCCTACAGTTCTCAGCCTCATTGTCACTTTTCAGAGGATTTCCTGACCACCATAGCTAAGATAGCTCCCATCTTCTCATTAATCTGTCACAGTCCTTTTTCCTTTATAGTCTTACTCCTGGTATATAATTGTTTCACATGTATTTACTTTCTCTTGAACGTAAACCCTTTGAAGGTAGGCATGATGCTTCTGTATTTCATTAATATAGTGTCAAGAGTGAGATTTTTTTCTGTTCCCTTACTGTGGTCAAGTCCTGTTGTGGTTGTTTTTCGTGTTTGTTTTCTGTTTTGTTTTTTTGAGACAGGGTCACACTATGTAGCCCAAGCTCGGAATCCTCCTGCCTCAGCCTGCCAAGTATTGGGGCTATAGGTGTGTACCACCAAGCCTAGCTAGATCCTATTGTCTACCTGGCACCTAGCACTGTGGTGACCAGCCCTTTCCCATTTGCCCAATACTGAGATTTTCTGGGATGACACTTTTAGTACTAAAACCTGGACAGCCTTTAGCGAACTAGGATGATCTATCACCCTACCTGATATGTACAAGACACTCAACACTTTGTACTTTTTTTTTTTTTTTAGTACTTGGAATTGAACTCAGGACCTCATACTATAGCCACTGAGTTATATCCTCGTCCACACTTTGTACTCTTTAAAGCCTCTTCACTTTGTTATCTCTTCTGATTACTAAATCATACATAGGGCAGGGTAGGGCAGGTGATTTAGCCCAGTATCATTGTATGACACATGAAGCAGCTGAAGCTCAGAGAGGCTAAGTTACATGATGAGGTTTTATTTCTACTCTAAGCTTTTTTTACTCTTTCCTACTCCAAACTTTAATTACCAGTCAAGAAAATAGTGTAGTGACACTACGACATGTACCAAATGTATGCTTTTTAAAATTAAATTATATGCTTGCCTGGCAGGTGCGAGGTCCTGAATTTGATATCAGGTATCAAACAAAGGAAAATTAAATTATAGCTGGGTATGGTGTACACACCTGCTTATCTCAGCCATGTAGGAGGCTGAGGCAGGAGGATAGCAAGTTTGAGGCCAGCCTGGATAACTTAGCAAGACTGTCTCGAAATAGAAAGACCGAGGATATAGCTCAGAGGCAGAGCACTTGCCCATCTGCATGATGTCCTGGGTTCCATCTGTAGCACCATAAAAATGTCAAGGTTTCTAAAGTATGAGGTCAGTATTTAGGGCTGGGACACGTGAGATGGGCGAGTGCTTTAGATAACCTGAGGCTGGGGTTAGCTTAGCAGGAGCCTGCCGAGTGTGCTCAGGGTCGGGTGCATGCCCCAGCACTGAAGTGCAGAAATAAAGTGGAGTGGCTGGGTGTAGCTCAGCGGCACAGGACCTGCCTGGTAAGCGCAAGACCCTGAGTTCAGTTCCTCGCACAAAAAAATAAAATAAGGTGAGGACCTATCTGTGGAAGAGGAGAAAAGAACTGCCAAAAGAAGTGTAAAAGAATAGGAGGAAGGAGCTTTCTTCCTTTCAGATGCATGTTAACACTTGCTGTGTGCATGGCATTATGGGAGGAAAATGAAGTGTAAGCTTTGCCTTTAAAGAACTTAAAATCTTAAGTTTTTTTCCTTTAGACGTTATTCAGTTTCCATATTGAATATATTTTACTTTTTTTTTTTAAAGACAGAGTCTCACTATAAAGTTAAGGCTGTCCTTGAACTCGCTGTGTAGCCCAGGCTGGCCTCAAGTTTGGGGCAATGCTCCCACCTCAGCCTCCTGAGTGTTGAGATTATAGGCGTGCACCGCCATGCCTAGCAAACCTAATACATTCTTGAGAATGATTAAACTGTTAATAGTTGTTAACACTGTTGCCAGGAATATACATATGTGCAGGAGGGCTAACATGGTTCTACTATTGTATTATATCACTTAATGCTAAGCAATAATCGAAGACAGGATATTAGATTAATAGTGTATATCTGTATGTGTTAGCCTGAACACACACTTCGAAGATAACAATATGTAAAGCAGCAACAAGCGGTGTTTTTTTTTTCTGTTGTTGTTGTTGTTGA
>PVLD010013322.1:0-56472 GCA_004027595.1 Dinomys branickii | reverse complement strand
CTTCCTCTTTCTCCGTCTCTTCTCCCTCCGACTGTGCCGCAGCGGCCCTCCAATCCTTTTCTCCAGGAGAGGTTTTGCTTGATCTTTCCTAGGGCTTCAGTTCCCATTTCAGATCCTTCTTGGGTCCTCTCTCCTTTCTGTCTTCATATTGCTATATTCCATTGTCTGGGTGGTAATCCTCTGGGAGGTTCTCTCTGCTGCCTACCCAGTCTCCATCTTCCCGGAAGTCCTGTATATAATATTTAAACATGGGACTTCAGCAGTCTACAGCATGCAGTGGCACCTCTTCTAATAAATTATTATCAGAAGAGTTCCTTAAAAGAACAGCCCTGATACTGCTATGGTATTTGCCAATATCCTTGGTATTTCCATCCTACTGGCAACAGTGTGACAGAAGTCTGGGAAGCAGGCAGCCACAGGGAGGGGCGCTGGGGGCCAAAGAGGCTCACTGGCCGTGTGTGCTCGAGAAGGCTGCACACCTTGGTCCCGCAGACAGCTGAGCACCTTGTCTTGCTCCTTGTCTTGGTTACTTTTCTCTCATTGCTGAAACAAAATACCCAACGCCCAAAATGGAGGAAGGAAAGGTTTATTTAGCTTACAGTTTGTAGAGGTTTCTGTCCTTACTTGGCTGGTTCAGAGGCAGAGTGGCACATGGCAGGGGGCAAACTGTTCATGGCAGCAGAGCCCAGCAAAACAAGCAGAGCAAAAGGGACGAATGGCTGCAAGCATCCTCTTCTCTTCCCTTACATTGTAAACAGCCTACCCCCACCCAGGGGGCTTGTAGGTCTGGCACAATCTCCATGCCTTCCTTTTCCAACAGGCTCAGGATGTATACAAAGTAAGCACTCTGGCTGCCTGCTGAATCACTCAGTTAAACGTCCAGATTCCCCAAGTTGACACAATGTATCAACCATAACACTCCTCCTCCCATGAGGCCCCTCCTTCCCCTGACTGATTTTGCCTCAGCTACTTTATCTTCTTCCAGCCATGCCCTTTGGGAGAAGCAGCGGTCCCTGTCTTACTAGATCTGTATGCAGTTTTTTGTTTTGTTTTGGGTGGTACTGGGGACTGAATCCAGAGCCTTTGAACTTAAATATATCCCCATCCATCTATTCATTCATTCATTCATTCATTCACTCATTTATTTATTTATTTACTTACTTATTTGAGACAGGGTCTCACTAAGTCATTAAATTTCCCAGGTAGGGCTCAAACTTGTAACCTTCCTACCTCAGCCTTCCAGGATATTGGGATTACTCGTTTGCACCACCATGCCTGGCTGGTATGCAGTTTAAAAAATTTTGTTTTTGACCTCACTAGAAAATCTTTTGTTATTTTCTTTCTCCCACTATCCTTCCTACTGGGAGCCGCTGGAGCTGGATGTTGGTCACGTGTGTGAGGGTGGGACACTGCCAGAGCCTCAGGCAGTCAAGCTACCTTAGTACCAAAAAAATTATCGTGCCTGGATAATCGGTCATTAGTTGCTAGGCAACATTACCTCTCCCGATACTAACTTTTCAAGAGTATAAAATAAATGCCCCAACGGTTGAAATCAGTCCTCTTCCCCATCTGGCAGGTAACTCTGCCTTAGCTCTTGTCTCTTTTTTATTTTTCTCATACCCACCACTGTTTCTCTCCAGGATACAAGAGACCAACGAGATTCCCTACATTTGGCGCCCAAACTGGACATCCAGTGAGAGAAGAGAAGTGGGTAGTGGGTGTGCTTCCCGAGATCGCACAGCAGAAGGGGGAAGTGCATTTGTGAGAGCTGGTATCCAGCACTGGAGTGTGTGCTACTGGCACATCAGGTGTAAAGTATGGGTATATATGTTCTCTAGGGCTAGAAGATATACAGGCTTCAAAGAAGCCAAAAGAGAAGGGGATATTAAAGTATAAGTAGAGGCTCAAGACTCCTGGGGGTATATTCTTATAGAAGTGTTTGTTGCATGTTTGATTCCTGTATTTAATTTTCTGGATGTTGGTTTGGAGGGGTTGTATAACCATAAGGGATTTTACTCAGAATGTTATGTTAAAATCAAGTCCGGAGCCTAAGTGGGACATGGAGTGCAGAGAAATGGCTTTGCTGATAGAGCCTGAGTCTTCTAGCCTGGTCCAATTTAAGAAGGCAGGAGGGGTGGGGGACAAAAGGGACGTTTCCCCACCAGAGAGGTGTTTCCCTGTGAACTCGATCTCACAGCACTCCATGGAATTGACTGAGCCACAGGCAGTTGTTCCAGCCTTTTTGGCTCAGAGACATGTTACTGCATCACGGATTAGAACTTCTGCCTCTCAAAGAGTACAGCCATTTTCTCTGTCTCCTTTGAAATTAGCATTAAAAGAAGACAGACAGGCAGGGGAGCCCATGGAGGGTTTTCAATGTATCTATCCTGTTACTGAAGTGCAAGTCCCCCAAAATCAGGGACAAGTTATAAATCGTTATGAAGCTATACCTTTTAAAACCTTAAAAGAATTAAAGTAAGCTATTGCTACTTATGGCCCTACTGCTCCCTTTTCCTTGAGTCTAATGTTATCTAGGACAACAGATTATGGCCCCAAATGATTGGAAAGGAATAGCTAAAGCATGTTTAAATTCAGGAGACTATTTAACGTGGAAAGGAAACTTCCTTGAGTATTGCACTGACCAGGCCACTAGGAATGCTATTCACAACATAGCCATTACAAAAGATACTCTAATTGGGGAAGGTGCCTTTGCTACCACAGTCAACTGACCTTTGAATTGCTAGCATATGAACAAACCAAGATGGCTGCCACAAGGGCTTAGGGGAACTTCCTTCTAAGGGAGAGGCAGCCCTCAATTTGGCTCTATTCATCAGGGCCCTGAGGAACATTTTCAAAATTTTGTTGGATGCTTACTGCAGGCTAGTGAGAGGATTATAAATAGCACAGAAGCCAGCAACCTAATAGTCCAGCAGCAGCCTTTGAAAAATGAAATAAATGGTGTAAAGAGGCTTTAAGAGCCCACAAAAGGCAGGCCACATTGCTGAAGATGATTCGGATCTGTGCAGATATTGGCCCCTCATATGTACAGGGGGCGGCCTTGGCAGCAGCTATCACTCAGGTTACTCATCCACAGCCTCGAGGAAAGGGTGAAAACAAGATCATTTGTTTGAGTTGTGGAAATAAGGGGCACCTTATCCAGAACTGTTCTGCTACACTTACAAAGCCAGCACAGCCGTCGTCTGTAACTAAAGCTTGCAGTCCTTGTACTACGTGTCAGTGAGGTTATCACTGGAATAATCAGTGTTGATCTAGAACTGCTGGAAAAAGTCAGCTATTTCTGGGAAACCCCCATTGGAGATGCCTCAGCCCCATCAAATAATGGGGGCCCTCAGATGGCTGCAATGGAGGATAAGGTGCTGGGTGCATTCAGATGCCTGGCGTGTGCTCCCTCCTATCTCTTCCCCTATGAGCCAGATGCCAAGGGCACCAACGGTTGTCAGCTCCGCAGTGGGGAACATCCTCCTGTCTCATTCTCCTCCACCAGGCTCCTGTTGCACATGAGCCCAGGCTTTGGGGTCAGGCCCCTACAGGCCCAGCTGCCATGATGTAGGGGTGCAAGTGAACCAGTGATGCGATGCATCGGTACAGTGCACGCTCAGGTGGGAGATGCCCTGCGCAGGGTGCAGGGTCCAGGAGCCCAGCTGCCCCTGTGCATTTCCCATGCTCCTTGGCTGCGCGCTTGCCCATGTATTCCCACTGCCTCACTGGCTCCCTGGAGAAGGCCCTGGTGAGCACACAGGGCCCCATGGCACCAGAGGAGAATGAGGGGGCAACAAGGAAGGCGTCCCCACTGCCAAGGGCCAGGCAGGAGCAACAAGAGGCTTGAACTGGTGAGGCAGCCCCACAGCCTGCACTGCAGAAGCTGGGGTGGCTCCTGGTGGTGGTGAGGGCTGGACATGGTGGAGACAATTGCTACTGTGCAGGAAAAATTGCCGCTGCATGCTGAGCCAAGCAAGAAGCACTTGAGCTTCCAGCAGAAATATGGCTATTATTACTGCAAGGACTGCAACATCCCCTGGGAGAGTGTATTCGTTTGGTGTATCCAGGGTACAAACAAGGTTTATTTTAAATAGTTTTGCAGAATGTGTCAAAAATCTTACACCCCTTACTGAGTGGAGGATATCACCTGCCAAAGTTCTAAAAGAACTAGATGTTCCTGCCCAATAAGACTTCACTGCATGGATCCCAAACACTCCCATCGTCAAGACCTGTGTGGGAGATGCAGGGGCAGGCACCTGTCCTGTGATGGCATGACTGCTTGGAATCCAGGCAAAAATAGAGTATCCAGTGGCCAGAACAAAAGTAATGGCCACCATACAGACAGGCTGGGGACATCCCCTGTGGCTACAGAGGCAGTAACCACAGAGCTGCTGGTGGGGGACAGGTGCAAGCAGTGCAGCCCATTCCTGAACATAAAGCAGGACTGTTGGGGCCCTGCCAGCAACTTGCTGGACCCCAAGGCAATAAAATGGAAGCTACAGCCAGTTACAGCCAGAGCCTGAAGTGCTGGCACTGCTCTGCCCAAGGCTGTGACTGGGGGCTGCTGCCTCGTAGGCAGCCATGCCCTCCCACCTCCCTGCTCATGGCCACTCCCATTTCCCTGCCCACAGTGCCCTTCCCCCAGCTCACTGCTGCTCTGCTCTGGGTGCTACAGGATGCACTGGAGTGCCAGACAGAACAGGGCACAAAGAAACAAAGGCCTGAGGCAAGGATAGTGAAGGCCACCCAGGAGAAGCTGGCAAAAGACTAAAGCTAGATGAGCCTGGGGAGGGCAATAGGACAGGGATCAGGAGCTGTGGAGACACGCAGGAAACCTCGATCAACAAGCAGAGGAGGAGACAGCTGTGGAGGCTAGCAAGTCGGTGTGGAAATGGGGCACAAGAAGCCTCAGACAGCCAGGGGACCTGCCGGTGGTGGCCAGCCAGTGCCCAGGTCTTGGGGAGGAAGACCAGGGCCATGGTAGCTGGCACTGTGCATGGCAAGGGCGACAGCAGGGCCAGAAGGGCAATACAGAGGCTGACCAGAAGCTGGTTGGACCTGGTGGTGATAATGCGGAGCAGGGAGCAAGAGCTGAGCCCCTCATTACCTCTGTGGCAAGCGTCTCTGAAGCAGAGGGGATGCTCACCCTCACCCCGCTGGGGACGTAAAGAACCTGTTCCCTGAGCTCTATGGATTCCTGCAGGACTTTGGACCCCAGGTACTGTGCCAGACAATAAAGCAATAAGCTGCCATTCAGTATTGACACCTGCCAAGGTGACTCTAGTGAGTAGCTAAGTAGGAGAAAATTCCCTCTTGCATCAACCTGACTCTGCAATTAGAGTTCATCTTATGGACAGATGTGCATTTTATATTTTGAAATTTTTGGAGGTAATTAATTTAGCTAGCTAAACCAAGTTAAATGACTTAGTACATCCCAACAGTATTTGTGTGTCTACTGATCCTCTTAAGAGGGATCCTAAAAATGTCCTGATAATTTCTTTGAAAGTATACAGAAAATAAAAATCTATCAAAAGTTTTAAAATTTTAGAAAAGATGGAAGTACAACAGAAGAAAGACAATTCAATTAGGTAAAGCAAACAAACAAACAAAAGCTAAGCTGGTGTCCAGAATGTTTGTGTTTTACTACAGCATGCTGTCCGGCTGTATCATGGACTTAGACCTGGAGAAGCTGGGTCTCCCTCTCGGGGAGCTACTGTGGAGTCCTGTGACAGTGACGCCTCGGAGACTGCTCTGCAGCCCACAGACAGGATGATGCTAAACCTGAGCCGGGGCCAACCAAAGAAACGGACCCAGAAGGCTGGGAAATAGCAATCAAAATGGGAATTAAAGATTTAAATAAATGATAGAGTATATAGAGATAACTAAGCTGAAAATTATCAGTATTCTTAAGACAATAAAATACAATTTATATATATATATGTATGTATATATTCTATATAAATAGAATTTAGATTAAGGATTATATTTTATCAAAACTTTTCTGATGAGGTCTCTGCTAATTGACAAGAAAATATGCCTATATTTAAATTATAAATTTCTAAAATTGTAATAAGAGTTACTATAAATCAATTTGGTCAAAAATATATTTGAGTGCACTGATTTTGTAAATGTTTTCCAGTAAAAATTATAGTAAGGTTTTCTCTTAAAAGATGCTCTTGGTATAAAACTGAATTTTAATAAAGTTTTTTCACATGTATATGGTAATTCATTAGTGTTAATCTCATGCTGTATTAAATGTATTCATGATTCTGGATCTATGGGTCTTCCAAAATGTAAAACCAAGATTGTTTATTGTGATAAGACTCCTTCAGATTCAGACCTCTGCCTTTAACAAAAACTTGTGATGTATATCCCACTAAAGAACAACAAATTAGATAAAAGCTTCTTATGTATTAGAGATGATTGGTTAGAAAGGTCATGTTATGCCAAAATGAAAATTTAAATACATTACAAAATGTCATCATGATTGTCATGTAGCAAGGTTATATGGTTTTGACTTCTAAATTTCTGTGTAAAAATATGTAATTGTTGTTTGTTAACATTCTATTAGGATTTAAACATTAGGATATCCACGGTTGTTAAAAAATAATGGTTCCATTTTTATGTTTGCTATTCAGACCAGATAGTAATGTTAAGCTTATTGCCTGCATTACAATGTTAAGTCATTAATCTTCTCTGCTGGATGTTTAGGCTTATTTTATTTTATTTTTTTTTTGCGGTACTGGGGATCGAACTCAGGACCCTGCGCTTGCTAGGCAGGCACTTATTCCACTGAGCTATATCCCCAGCCCCACTCTGCTGGATGTTTAACAACTGAGGTTTGGAAACCAAAAATTAGAGAGATAAATTGGGCTAAGAGGACAGCCAATATTTTGGCTACACTCTCGGAGGTCAGTAAAGACTCAGGACATAAGAGAACCTCTGCTGTGACATCCTATAACTCAGTTGAGTCCCTGATTTTCTGATCAAGGAGATTATGGGAGCAAAGAGGAAAGTGATTCTATGATGTGTACCTAAGGAGAGTCACCAGGAGAGAAAAAAATCTCTCAAGCTTTCACAGAAAGCAACTTGGTCAAACAGCGGCTGTGACTCATCCAGGTGACTGACACTGACAGAAGATCAAGAGACACTGTACTTGGTTCCAAGATGATTCTTGAGGAGACTTAACTGACCTTGATAGATAGCAAAAGGTTACATTTTTATTTATACAGGTCTCACTTTAACTTGGTCTTAAACGTCCAGCAGAAAAGTGTAACCACAAGATGTAAAGAAGCAATGCCCCAGTAACAGGTTAGCTGTAAAAGGTTCAAGTCACCAACAGCTTCTGACAGTTGCCAGCTAGACCAATAACTGACCACCGTTATGGACTTTGGACTATACTCTTCAAGCACAGCTTTTCCAGCTTCAACTGAACACCCATCACTTCTGCAACTACCCAGAGAAGGGAGATACGCTGGGAGACCCTGGAGCTGGCTGTTGGTCGCATGTGTGAGGGCGGGACAGAGCCAGAGGGCCTCAGGCAGTCAGGCTGCCTCCGTGTTGAAAAAACACCCTGCCGGGACAATCTTAGTCATTAGTCACTAGGCAACATTACCTCTCCTGGTACTAACTTTGCAAAAGTATAACGTGAACGCCCTCCTGCTGAAGTCAGTCCTCTTCCCGTCAGGTGAGAGGTGGCTCCGCCGGAGCCCGCTGTCTTTACTGTTTTCATACCCACTGCCGTTTCTCTCTGCGACCCAGTGAGAGACCAGCGAGGTTCCCCACACCGTCCTTCTTTGTCTTTTTGAGACAGGGTTTCGCTCCGCAGTTCAGGAGGGCCTCAACTCACAGCTGTCTTCTTGCCTCAGCCTCCCAAGTGGTGGGATTATAGGCATGCGCCCCTAGATAGGGCACTCCTGCCATTTTCTCTTTCTGTGACTTCCGTTAAATGCTAGCAGTCACATGAGCATTGGCTTCTGAAAGACAGTCTGGGAAGGATGAGGGAATTTCCACTGTCTTCTCTGCTGTCCTCAAACGTGGTCCACTGGCTCATATAAATTATGATATTGCTAGGGCTGGGGATGTGGCTCAGCGGTATAGCGCCTGCCTGGCAAGCACAAGGTTGTGAGTTTGATTCCCAGTACCACACACAAAAAAGTTATTGTTAACAGACACACTCTTAGGTGAAGTGAAACTCAGTAACAGGAAGGACTGATTATTTACGAATCTGTCAGCCATGAAGGGCTCTGTATAATCACCAGGTTAGATTCATCCAGGCACAACATGAATTTAAGCTGGTGCCAGCACTCCTTTGCTTCCTGTGATTTCTGTTCCTGTCACCAGCTCACCTGGCCACTTTTCCTGCATTTGACCTCTCTTCACATCTGTCACCTTCAGGTATTCACCACAGTACTGCAAGGCCAGCAGGTGTGAACAGCGGAGCCATGTGGAGGAGCCAGGCAATGCCGCACAAAAAAGACCAGGCTCGGCCACCTCCACTGCCCACTTGCTGTCTGACCCTGAGGGAGTTGCTTATTTCATAAAAGATGGCACATGCTAGCGACCCTAGCTTGGTGACTGTAAGGCAGGAGGACTGGGCAACACAAAACAGTTCAATCCTCTCTCTCTCTCTCTTTCACCCGCCCGCGTGTGGGACGAGCCAGTTCCTTCCTGTCGTTGTGCGTGCTGTTGATGCTGCCCTTCCTTCCTCCAGGATGTGAGTTAGGTGAAGGAGGAATCAGTACTCCTTGGAAGTTAAGACTCAGAGGGCTGGGGATATAGCTCAGTGGCACAAGCACCTGCCTGGCAAGTGCAAGGTCCTGAGTTTGATTCCTGGTACTAAAAAAAAAAGACTTGGGCAGAGGAGACCGTGCAGGGTTTCTACAAGATTCAAAATATGTCCTGGGACCTTGACAAGACTCTAGAGGTCTAAGGCTTAGAGATTTAGCCTTGCAGGCCGATTTACAACAAGCTCAAATGCTGACAGCTGCTCCTGACGCTCCTCAGAAAATCCACACAGAACACTCAGCACCCTGCAGAAGACCGCCCAAGGAGGGCAGACCGAGAGCAGAGGAAACTGCTCCCAAACCCATCACCTGCGGATCCTGAGAGGGGGTAGGAACTGCCCATGGTCGCTGCTGTGCTGCACGTCACATCAGTCTCTCACTTTGCCCGCAATAACCGACCACGCACGCCTTCTTTCTTTCCCACTTCCTTTGGTTCTCCCAGGGCAGAAAGTGCCTGTGGCCAATTGGCCAATAGTCCAAGTCTTCCCTTGTGAGGAGGTGTTCTTTCCTCTAAACAAACCATTAAATAATATTCAGCGATGCCAGAGAGAGCTCTTGATAGTTTTTAGCGAGCAGCTCATTAGACTGGGGCTCAGTGGTTGTGGAACAGGAGCCTCTGGCGGCCACAGCAAGGCTCGCTTCTTTACAAGGGCCTCTTCACGGAGCAGCTGCACACTGTGTTCTGTCACACATGTAGAGGGCGCTGGTGTCCTCTGAATGACAGGAAAGAGCAAGGCTGCTAAGTCACTGTGACTCAGGTCACTGGGATGGCCCCAGTCAGGGAACAGCCCGGGGTATGTGTGTGTGTGTAACAGCCCAGAGGTGTGTGTGTGTGTGTGTGTGTGTGTGTGTGTGTAACAGCCCAGAGGGTATGTGTGTGTGTGGTGGGGCTGCCACGGTCGAGGATCCTCAGTCAGGCCTCCAGGGCTGGATCTGAGTGGGAAGGAGACTAACGAGCTGGTGAGCTGTCAAACTGGGAGCTCCGGGGACAAGGCGGATGGCAGCAGATCACAAGGTGAGTGCTTGGCAGCTGGTCCTGAGGATTGGCTCATCCATATTGCTTCCAACATCTCCGAATCACAGCATCACAGTCGTAGTGAAATCACAGCAAGCAGAACAGTTTCCTCCCCAGGTCTCAACTCCCCTGTGCGGACCAGCTACAGGTGTTGGAATTGTGGCCTTCCCTAGTGGGGACTGTGACACCGTGAAATACGCGTTTGGTCTTCTGTTTCCTGGCATCAAACTCCTAAAATCCTGGGGCTCCCCCAGGTGAGGTATCTTTTTGTATGCTAATAAGATGACTGGTGTTTGACAGCACTGGTCTTTTGAGGGATGCAAATTAAAACAACACTGAGATTCCATCTCACCCCGGAAAGAGTGGCTGTTATCAAGAAATCAATCAATAACACATGCTGGCGGGGCTGTGGGGAAAAGGAACCTTCTCTGTTGTTGGTGGAGGGTAGACTGGTCCGATCCCTGGAAATCAGTGTGGAGACTCCTCAAAAACTAAAACTGGAGGTTCCACTGGACTCTGCTGTTCTCCTTCTTGGTATCTTCCTGAAAGAACTAAAAGCATCACACCACAGCAATACACACACACCCATGTTAACAGCAGCTCAGTGTATAACAGTCAATTCCCAGAAGCAGCCCCAAGTGCCCATCAACTGGTGAATGAATAAAGGTAGGGTTTTGTTTTTCAATACAATAGAGTACTACTCAGCCATAAAGAAGGGTAAACCTGAGACATTTTTAGTTAAATGCATGCACCTTGAGACCACACCTAAGTGAAATAAATGGAACACACATGTGTAAATATTGCAGTGTTTCTCTGGTGTGAGAAACCAGCAGTATAAATGACCAAAATGTATAATAGATATTATCAAATAAAAGAAAATGCTCAAATGGGAAGGGGAACTAGGGAGCAGGGAGGGGGAAAGGAAGGAAGGCAAGAAAAAAAACACGAGAAGGAAAAATGGAAACAAAGGTCTTGCAAATAAGGAAGGGAAGAGGGGTTGAAGGGAAGGGAGGGGAATGGGGAAAAAAGAATTACAATATATCAGGTACAGGTACAAATTCCCTATGATGAATGTGATCATTATGTACACCTAATATGTACCAATAAACTAAATTCATAATACTAAGAAAGATGACTGGTGGCTTGAGCTAGTCACAGGGAAACCAACAAGGCACGACTGAAAAGGCCGGGGGCTTTTTGGCTCTACCCTCCAGCCTGACAGTTGCTCACAAATGTCTGAAGAGTCAACAAAGAGTCCATAAAAACCCAAAACATAGGGTTCCACATTTCCAGACTGCTGAACATGAGATGGTTGGCCGAGGGTGGTGAACCCACAGAGGGCAGGGAAGCCCTGCGCTCCACCCCACAGAGCTCTCCCAGCGCATCTGGGCATATTCTTTATAATAAACCAGCAAACATAAACACTTCCCGAGTCCTGTAAACAGCTCCCAAGGAGCTAGTTGTGGGAACCCACATTTCCGTGGGCATCAGAAGCACGGGTGAAACTCCCTGGGGCTTGTTATCAGCATAGGATGGGGGACAGCCTTGATGAGTGAGCCTCCCCCGTGGGTGTGACACTGTCTTCAAGTGGGTAACATCCAACTGAAATTGAATTACCAGCTACCCAGCTCCAGTGTGCTGTAGAACTGAATGCTTGCTTGCTAGTGGGGAGAAATCTACACAGGCCACAGAAATCTGCTCATTATTGTGCTGTGAGAGTAGAGGAAAAACTGCCAATCTCAAAAGGATGTTGACTGGTGGTTGGAATTCCTGTTTTGAACCTATGAAATGTGCACATGGAGCATGAAGGAACCATGAAAAAAGATAGCCTGCGCTGTCAGAGACTACATATTCCTTTCTTTACATTTATTTTTTTGAGATAGGGTCTCGCTATGCAGTCCAGGCTGGCCTTGAACTCGAGACAATCCTCTTGCTTCAGTGTGCAGAGTGCTGGGACTACAGGTGTGTACCAGCACACTCAGCTTATATATTCCTTTTGGACCAATCTGCCCAGGTCCCTGGACAATATGCTGACGTGAGATTGGGTGATTTCTATTAGATTGGGATGGGAAGGAATTCACAGAAGCAGGCTCAGTTGGCACTCAAAAAATCTGGTACCATCTGGCTTTCTGAATAGCCCAGGGAGAATCTGAGTTGTGCCAGGTTCCAGTTTACTCTCTGGCACGGTCCATGACTGGACAATTCTACAGTAAAAAGAAATACACCCTGGGTGTGTACAACATACCGTCAGAAGCTACAGTGAATAGAACTAGTCCCCACAACAGCTGAGCAGGGGAGTTCAGAAGTGATTAGACCCTGGATGTACACTTGGAGTCAGAGAACCTTAGAGTTGAACTGGACTGCAGAGGAAATGTGAGTTCTACAGGAGTTAAATGACTCGCCCGGGGTCACAAAGCTAGCGGTGACAAGCTGGTCTGACGGCGCCCAACACTCTCTCTAGGTGCATCAGGTCCGCTTGATCCTCTGTGTGGGTGATACCAACTCTTCCATGAGTCTGTTACCCAAAGAGAAAGAGCTCAGATGAAAGAAAAGCCAAATTGGGGACACTTCCATGCTTTTGGTCAAGGATAAATAATTGAATAGCCGGGAGCTGTGAGGAGCCCGCTTTATAACCCGACCGTGGGCCGACTGTTCTATGCAGCGGGAGACACAGCATTCCTTTGGAACTCACACTGACCATTTCTGGGGCAGCATAAAAAAGTGTACTAAACAGCAGCTGATGAGAAGCACATGTACCAAAGGCGGCCCCGGGAGCTCTTCTACACTGCTGCTCCCGACACACGGGCACGGCTCTGGGGAGCACGACCCAGGCAGGAGCTGTCCGTCTCTTCCCAGTGCGAGGGTGCTTGGAAAGGTGATCTGAGGGGGGCTGCCAGCCTTTGGCGGTGTGGCCATGTGGTTAGTCCTGCCTTACTGGGCTGCAGTGGGAAGAAAGCAAAAGCTGGCTGTGACTGCCAAGGTAAAGTGAGGGGAGCCATCCGTCTGCCCTGGATGGCTTGGGAGACAAATGTCTTAGTTCGGCATGGCTCTGAGGGGACCAAGGGGATTTTTCCTGGAGGAGTATTTGTCCTTTCTCCTGTATCTTCTCCAAAGACCCTTGGCAAACACAGCATCACACAATCACTCTAACCTGGTTTTGGTGTTGAGGGGAAAGGGTAGCGTTCAGGATAACTAGAAATTTGAGGGGCCAAGAGCAATGGGGTGCTGTGCACTAGTGGTGAAAATGGTAACAACTTCTGGCCGGGTGTGGTGACGCACACCTGTAATCCTCGGGAAGCTGAGGCAGAAGTGTTACGAGTTCGAGACCCGCCTTGGCTACAGAGTGAGCTCAAGGCCAGCCTGAACTGCAAGGTGAGACCCTGTCTCAAAAAGACAAAAAAAAAAAAAGAAGAAAAAAAAAAAAAAGAAAAAAAACCCCAAATAACAAAAAACAATTTCATGTTCTGTTTGGTGCTTTCCAGCACTGGAGTCAGCCTATCTGAGGTGATGCTGGCGGTCCTGGTTCCTAACTTAGGGTACACATCCTAAGAAAGAATCTCTCTGGTCAGGTTTTCTGAATCAGAGCACTCTTACCCAGATAACTGCTTCAGTGGGCTGGCACCCTCTATTTGGTGAAAACTGATTCAGAAGTAGCATTTACTGCCACCTTCCAGTATTGCATCTAGCTTCATTAAAAATCCACATCACATCTTTTCCACAGAGGTGAGCATTGCCTCCTCCTCCTCTTCTTTCTCTGGTTCTGGATCAGTATCTTGATCTCTAGGCCGGTTTCAAACTCCTGGGCTCAAGTGACCTCCTGCCTCAGCCTCTCACTTGCCACCACATCCAGCTTTGGGTAAACATTTCTACAAGCACTATAAGGCACCCTGTGACTCCAGTTGCCACATTCAGGGGATAAACTGAATTTAGCAGAGGTGCCTACACCACCACTGAGATTGAGAAATACACAGGAGGAATATCTGATGTAAATACACACAGTGGGCTGGGATGGAACAATATCTATATTAGCAGGAGGCACACTTTGGGTCAGAATTCTGACAGAGTAAAGGGGGTGTTTTCAATTTGTGCATGGATGGTGGTGGTGATTCAGAGTTGGGTGGAGTCAGTCTGAGTAAGATCCGGAAAGCAGGAAAGGTTCTCAGCCTGACTGACAGCTGGAGTGGAAGGTACCAGGGGAACGGGGAACAGTGCTTCAGGGGAGCTTTCACAGGTGCCATCTGAGGTTCCTTGCAAGGGAACCTTTATCCCAAGCCAGGTCTCACCTGGAGACTCATATGCCATATATTTTTTTCTGAGACAGTCTTTCTGTGTTGCCCAGGCTGGCCTCAAAGTCCTGGGTTCAAGTGATGCTCCCACCATAGCCTCCTGAGCAGCTATGGCTCAGGAACCAGGGCTTTCAAATTGATGTACCAACTTGCTTTTCTCTTTCCTGCTCTTTGGATATTCTTTCTCTTTACTATTTTTTTTCTTTTTTGAAACAGGGTCTTGCTGTATAGTTCATGCTGCCCCTGAACTAACTACATAGCCCAGGCTGGCCTCAAACTTGTGGGAATCCTCCTGACTCAGCCTCTCTGAGTGCTGGGATTACAGGAGAGAACCATGAGGCTCAGCTCTTCACTGTGTTTTAGAGAATTATTTTTTGGTGCTAGGGGTTGGTACCAGGGGCTCATACATGCTCTACCATTAAAGTATATCCTTCGCCCTTAGCAAGATTACTTTTGAGTAGATAATACAGAGACTTGTTTCAAAGTTCAAATGGTTTAAAAGGATAAAAGTCTCCCTTCCAACATTACCATCCAGTTGCACAGAGACAACCAACACTGTGAGTTTCTACAGAAATATCTTGTGGAGAGGAAATCAGGTATGAGTATTTATTTTTTGTGGTCCTGGGATGGAACCCAGGGCCTTGAGCATGCTAGGCAAGCGCTCTACCACTAAGCTACATCCCCAGCTCTTTTTAAACTCTGAGACAGGCTCTTGCTAAATCGCTGAGGCTGGCCTGGAACTTGAGGGCCTCTGCCACAGCCTCCCAAAGAGCTGGGAGTGTGGGAGTGAGGCACCGTGCCCAGCCTGAAATCCTGTACTGTTCACCTCTTCGCTTTCCCACAAGAAGGGTGACAGAGCAACTGCAGCGCTCTGCTTTACCCAGCACCACGTCTGAGAAGAAGCCCATCCCAGCACACGGGCCCCCTCAGGTGTTGCAGAGTGAGTACTGCATAGAGTGGGCAAGTCGGGGTTTATTTCGCCAGTTTTTCTTTTATTCAGTCTGAGGAGAAGGTTCTTTTTTTCCTCTTTGTGAAATTACTTACATGGTAGTCTCATGGCTAACCCGAGAGCAACTGCTCCACCTGAACCCAGTGTATTGTAATTACAGGAGGACCGGATGTTGCCCCCTTTACGGATGCCTTCCTAGCACTTCAGAGGCCTCGAAGGTGGTAACCCGTTAAATCCTCCAAGAGGCAGTGAATTCTAACCCCCGCGCTTCCCTAGTATTGGTGTGCTTGCTTCTTCCTTTCTGTCTTGGTAGTGCTGAGGGTCGGCCTAGGTGTGCTCTCCCACAGCCCTGTACATCTTTCCAATTTGAGACAGGATCTTGCCAAGTTGCCTGGGTTGGGCTTGAACTTTTCACCTTCCCGCCTCAGCCTCCCTAGGTTTCAGGATTACAGGTGTGTGCCACTGTGCCTGGCTGTATTGGTGTAATTCTTGTCACCACCTTTTGGGTCTTTTCACAGTGGGACGTAATGTTGGCTGGTTTTGTTCTTGTCTATTTACGTGGAGGTTTCTGGCACTTCTCCCCCCCACACCTCCTCTGTCTCCCAGTGGTAATCATGAATCCTTCAAGCAGCTTTCCTCCCCCTTGGGGCACTTATATAATTTTACTAAATCATAACATATTCAAAGTGATGTAGTTAACCAGAACCAATCTTCAGAATGCTCAGTGACTTTAAGCTTAGGAAAATATACCAGGTCTTTGCATAGAAAATGCCTCAAAAGGAAACATTTATTTCAGATTCTGAGCTTCCTTGCCTACATCCTGAATAATTTTACTTTAAAAATTGATGACTTTCCCTTAAATGAATGGAATCCTGGCCAATACTCCTCTTCACATATAAATGTTTTTACAAAATGCAGGGAGGAACTCAAGCACAAGGGTTTGCCTCCCACACAATTTTAAAATAATTGATCAAACAGAAGCTTTTTTCTTTCAAATCTTTTGCCCACATAGCTCTGTGACATTCATACGTCCTGCCTTTATGACTTCTTGGCTGTCTGCGCCATCCCTGAGTTGAATGTCCTTCTGCTTTTGCTGTCACAGAAAAACGCTTGAGTTCCTCTATAATACTACAGGTCCTTCTAGCAGGCGGTGGCTTCCATGTACTAAAGAGAACACAGGCGTAGAAGTCACTGCACCCGAATTTCTGGTCAGTTTCGGGTCATTCTGTCTGTGACTTCAGCAGGTTAGTTTCCTTCATGTAGCTTAAAAAACAATGAGAGTTTAAATGAAATGATTTTCTCTCTCCCTGAGATAGGGTCTCTCTATGTAGCCCAGGATGGCCTAAAACTCATGGCAACCCTCTTGCCTCAGCCTCCCGAGTGCTGGGATCATAGGAGTGCGCCACCACGCCCGGCTGACCTGACTGCCGGCCTCCCCCTCCGCATTAACCCTACGGCCTTGCGAGTGCTAGGCAAATGCTCTATCATCTAGTTCTCTTTAACATTTTATTTTGAAGCAGGGTCTCACTCAGTTGTCCAGGCTGGTCTAGAACTTATGATTCTCTTGCTCTGGCTTCCTGAGTGCTTAGATTTCAGGTGTGTACCACCATACCTGGTTTAAACAAAATGATTTTTTTTTGTCTTTTTGAGACAGGGTCTCACTATGCAGTTCAGGCTGGCCTTGAGCTCGCTCACTTTGTAGCACATGTCGGTCTTGAACTCACAATGATCCTTCAGCCTCAGGTTCCCAAGTGCTGGGATTACAGGCGTGCACCACCACACCTGGCTCCAAAATGATTTCTAAATTCCCTGCCAGCCTTAAAATTTTATTGCTGTCAGATTATTGCTTTTTTAGATAACTTAATGGCTTTTTTTTTTGAGACACGGTGTCACTATGTAGTTCAGGCTGGCCTTGAACTCATTATATAGCTCAGAGTGGCCCTCAAACTTGTGATGATATTTCTGTCATGGCTCCCCCAGTGCTGGGCTTACAGGTGTGTGCTACCATGCCTGGCCTCAAAAGAGCATACTGGTTTGAGTCAGCTAACGTGGCCTTATCGTCAGTAAATAAACAATAAAACTAAACGTGAGGTTGCTGAAATTAGGGCTGGTGCGGCAGGCAGGATTCTGAGGTGGCCCCGACATTCCCTCCCTCTGGCCTACACATCCTCCTCTCCTCAAGTGTGGGGAGGATCCGTGACCCTGATAAACAATCACCCCAAGACCTTACATGGAAGAGGTGTGGGACAGTCACTCCCATGATTACGTTACTGAGCACCCATCTTGGCAGACAGGGAGACAACGCTCCAGCTGGCTTCGAAGAGCTCAGCTGCCACTGGGACAGGCGGTGCCACAAGGACCTGCAGGGGGCTGTGGAGAGTCAACAGTCAAAGAAAAGGGGACCTCCGTTCTGCAAAGGAAAGGAACTAAGTTCTGCCAACAGCTTTGGTGAGCATGAAGAGGACCCTGAATGTCAGATGAAAACGCATGCACGCAAGCACGCAGCAGCTAGACTTCAGCCTCCTCAGACACTGAACAAGGAGTCCAGCCACGGGCACCGGGGTGGGAGTGTGAGCATGGAAAGGCCCTTCCAGTGGCCGCAGCGTGGCCATGTGCTCTGCAGCAGGAGGGAGCTCTGCGGCTGGCCACATGGGGTGTTCACGACTGGGAACGTGCTTTTGGAGTTCCTCAGATCATACTTTTTATGTAGCTGCTTTTATTTTTTAGCTGCATTTACAGTCTTCTGCAACTAAGTACTAAACCACACAAATTAGATCTTACAGAGGCGCTAGCCAAAGTTTAATTAAGTTTCAAATTTCCTAACAAGAATGTAAATTAAAACTGTCACTTTTCTTCTGGGAATTCAATGGTTTTTGCTCTGACTTCAAATGTATCTGATCATTATAAATTAGTTCATTTTCATATAGGTTTGGATATAACTTTAGGCCATAACAAGTCCCTTAGAATATTATTATACTCTGTAAAAATGCCGATTTAGTTATAGTCATTGAATTTCAAATCTGGAAGAGCCCCAGGAGATATTTAATAAAAATCCAAGCTGAGGGTCAGAGAAGTTGTGACTTGCTCAAGGTGTCAGGGGAGCCAATGACATGGGATGGTGCTGTGGTTCTGGCGTTCTCTCTCAGGGTTGCTGACAGGGGCCAGTGCTGTGGGCCTGGTGTTCTCTCTCGGGGTCGCTGACAGGGGACGGTGCTGTGGCCCTGGCGTTCTCCCTCAGGGTCCCTGACAGGGGACGGTGCTGTGGGCCTGGCGTTCTCTCTCACCCTGTACTTTTTTTCTCCCTGCTCCTGGGGCTCAAACCCAGGGGCACTCACTCTACTACTGAGCTACATCCCAACCTTTTTTATTTTTGTATTTTGAGACAGGATCTTGCTAAGTTGCCCAGATGGGCCTTGAATTTGCCGTTGTCCTGCTTCAGCCTCTTGAGTAGTTGGGATTAGGGCCTCTGTGACCAGCTTTCATCCTGAGCTTTTATTAGAGCATTTCACTATCCTTTCCAGGATCTGGCCATGCTTGAATCATTTTACTCATGTGTTCCACATTAACTGACTATTTGCTGTAGTAAAGAGTTGTCAGCGGGCATGGTGGCACATATCTGTCATCCTAGCTACTTGGGATGCTGAGGTAAAAAATCTTACATTCAAGCCAAGTTTAGGAAACTCTATTTTGTCAAAATAACAAAAAGGGACAGGGATGGAGCCCAGTGGGACGTGCACAAAGCTGTGGGTTCCGTCCTCAGCACAGCGGGTGGTGGTGGTGTCTTGGCCAGTGGCTTTCAGTGAAACCAACAGCCCCCGTAGCACACGTTGGCTCTGAGCAGGACACAGCGATATAAAAAAGGTCGAAAAGGTTGTTCCTATCTACGTAATGATGAAGCTAAGAGCCCTGGCCCTCACTAATAACTACAAACTTAGAACTTCTAAACTAATCAGAATCTAAACAATGACTGTGGAGACCACCTCTCCAGAGAGGAAAGCAGGCCTCATCTGACCTTTTGGAACATTTTAAAAGTTATTTTTATTTTTGCAGTGTTTTGGATCAAACCCAAGGCCTCTGGCATACTAGACAAGTGCTTTGCCTCTGGTCTATACCCCCAGACCCTTTTTGAAAAAATAATTTTTTTGTCAAATTATCATATTGAGGTGGGTTGTTCTTGGCCTATTAGCCCCTTGCTAAGGCAGGCAGGCAGGCAGGAGAAAGCACCTCGGGGCTGAAGACCAGCACAGGCAGCTGGGCGCTTACAATGTCCTTCTAGCCCACTCTTACAGTGTCTCTAAATTTTCAGTGGCCCTGAAGCAAGTATGGTAGTATCACCATTCTATAGTTAAAATCGTCTGAGGCTTTGAGAACTTGGAGGATTTGTTCAAGGTCACTAGCGGGTAGCAGAGACTCAAGCTCAGGTTTGAATGTAAAACCAAAACGTATGCTTACCACCACCACTTCTTATACATGGTTAACACTCAGTGCTAGACATCAGAGGAGTATGGACAACCCTAACAAGGCACTAACACAGCGATGGTGAAAGCGGTGAAGATCATCGGGCTCACCGCAAGCTGAGAAGTCTGCCTCTGTGCCCAGCAGGGTGCTGAGAGGCCACCGGCTTTGCATGCTGTCCTTGGCCACGCTGTGGGTCCCGTTTAAGGGTGCTAACTCTCCCCACAACATGCTTTTAGTTAGGTGACTTTAGGCTTTTGCTTTGGTTTCATTGGGAAAAGGGGTAAAGTTAGAAGAGTGAAGAACGCAGAAGTGTCTATGAAGATGTTCCTACTTGGGATGACTCCAAGGCTCTGTCACTGTAAGGGAAGCACTGAAGATGCCACAGGGTGCTGGAGTGGACAACGTGAATCTTAACAGAACAGTCAACTGCAGGGGGAGATGTCACATTCCAAAATTAGGAGAAGGATGCTACCTTCCAAGCACCATAGTTTCCCAGAAGTACTTTATTTTTACCTAAGAATGGTCAACTCTTAGCCAAAGGTAATCAGGAGGGAAGAGTGTTAAGCTTGTCTTCCTTCAACTGATGAGAAGTGTGGTTTAAAGTGGTGAACCTGCACTGCTGCCTGGATTGTGCTTTACAAAGATTTTCAAGCTCCAACAGAATCTTAAAATACACTGAAAGGCAACATGCAGACTCGGATCAGGGAGAGCCAAGCTTGAATCCTGGCTGTCACTTGCTCAGGTGGGTAACGGTGAGCAAGCTGCCTCCTTTGCTAGTTCCTCACCTATAAAAATGGGCTAGTGTCTCCTGCCTTTCGAATTTTGAAGATCAGGAGAGATAATGTATGTAAGCACTTAGCACTGTGCCTCAGGGTCCTGGCAAAGGCAACACTACTGCTCCAGAGAGGTGTGAGCTGCTCTGCTGAAGAGGACTGTTTGGAACAGATGAGTCTGTCATGTGCTAGCCACCGCTTCATCTATCATTTATTTCGGACTCCTCCAACAAGCCCGTAGGGACCTAATGCCAAGAGAGTGGGGCTTTTACCCTAAATTACTCACGTGAAAGAATGTGAAAGCCATACAGGTTCTCAGAGGTCATTCATGAGATCTGAGTCACCTCAGAGACAAAAGAAGCTGAGACCTTTTGATAACAAGATTGAGGCTTCAAAAAAATCCCTCAGGTGGCCCAGGGCCTCCTGTTTACTATTCTTGCTAGTGCCCATCAGAAACGTATGCGGCCATGACTCGAAGAATTAAGGGCAACCGTGGTGTACACCACAATTTCCAATCAGAGCAGACTCTAAGGACACATGAACAGCAAAGGCCAGGAACAGTACTTGTCATGATTTTCCTGAATGACAGTTTGAAGTACATGGGGGACACAACTGGATGCATGAGTCTACCAAGTCTGTAATATCCTGAGTGCTTTACACTGGGACTTTCCTGTACCTGGAAACTTTTTATTCTTCTTTCAGAAACTGCAATACTCTGAGATTTATAGGCCATAGCTCATTCTCGAGCTCCAGCTCAAATAATTTTTAACTACTTCATCATAGGAAGCCATTGGAAAAGAAGTTATATTCTATTTCCCATTACCTTCTTCAGCAGACTACTTAAATAATCCAGACAGCCCGAGCGAGGTAATAGATCTAATTTTATGCCCGGTATGTGTACAAATGAACAACAGAACTGGCTCCTCTTGGATGCTAAACAAAAAAGATGATCTACGCTGGAAACACAACATATTTCATGGAGAAAGGTTCTTTCTTCGGTGGTCAGAATCCACCAAGGACACTTCACCCTCACCCGACTGTCAGTATCATGTGGGGCAGAACTGAAGACACAGACTCACTGAAACTTCCGCTGCTGGGAACTGGATCATGCTCTACTACGGTAACTCTGCAGCTGCTACCTGCCTGGCTCTCTCACACTGTTCAGTATATTAACTCTGTAAGGCATTGAAAGACAGTTTGAAGCAAATTAAGTTTGGGGACTATATCTTGCTTTTGGAGAATAATAACCTTCCCAGACACACCCCAGGCCCTGACAGGTAACATTACTGACAGCACCATCTCTTTCTGGAGGTTAACAATACATATTTTTAAACTCTGGCAGGAGTAGTGTTGCAGAGAGAAGTTCTGTATAACTCCCAAGCTTGGTATTTTCCAAACTTATTTGAACCATGGAATATTGTTTTTTTTCTAAAAAAAAAAAAAAAAAAAAACTTACAGAACCATTAACATATTGCAGTATACAATGTTCTTCATAACGCTGTTTGGGAAATTCTGTGCTAAATTATGTCTAAAGATTGGTGTGTAAGCTCTAAACCAGCCAAGGAAGGGACAGTGCCAGAGCCTCGTAAAGGTGCCAAGGTCTGAAAGTTCTGATCTTTTGGGAAAAAACGAAGATGGCAGGGGCTGGGGGCAATGAATGCTGAGAGCGGAAGTCAGACAGGAAGTTCTCCTCTCTCGGCCCGCCCTCCTTTCCGCACCCGGTAGGTGCGGGCGGGCTCTGCTTTTAGCCTGTAGGCCCTCTTACGGCCATCGCGCTTATCTCCCCTGGCCAGAGCTGCCTGTGCACTTATCTCCCTCTCCCACCAAACCGTGAGCGAGCTTCTCGGGGGCTTCCCACTCGCAGCACTACCTGTGCTGCCCGCTGAAAATCGGGATAGGCTACGCTGTATTTTGTTTTCATTATCAAATTCATTATGGAAGCAGCTGACATTTATTAAATGTCCAAGTTAAGTACTGTATGTAGATTTATTCTCATACTAGCCCTGTGAGGTATTTTATCGTGTTTTGAAAACACGCGAATGAAACTCAGAGATCGCCACGGTAACCTCACGATAAAGATGGTGCCTTAAATCCAGTAGTCTGACTTCTGAGCCTGTACTCATCACTGCTAGTTTCCTCTTTTTTCTTTTTTCTCAAAATGTAAGGTTTGTCTGGTCCCATATATACAGCTGCCCACCCTGGACTGGATAGGGTGGCATCTGGGTGCATTTCCCATGTACTATGACTGACCAGTACTTAATCCCTTTATCTGGATTGCCTCCCCCAATCCTATTTGGAAGTCAGCTATGGAAGTGTGAATGTGCCTCCCCTTAACACACTTCCAGCCTAACCATTCTGTGGTCTGCTCCTTACACTCAGCAACCGAGCCCCGTCCATCATACCTTTTGGATCCTACTTCTCCACTCTCATTTTCTTGGTCCTGCTTCTCACCGCCTATAAGCCCAGTATCTGAACTAATCTGCAGAGTAGTCTCTCTGCAGGAAGTATTATCCTAAAACTCATCCATGTCGCTGTCCCTTCTGCTTGGACCACTTTCTGACAGACAACAGCAAGGGGTAACTGACTACATTGGCCACGTTGATAGTTTATTCCAATAGTCAACACAAAGGCGAAGAGTATGCTTTCCATTTTACTTTAGCTACCCAATCCTCAAGAAGGCATTTTAAACTAAAATTTCCAGAAACTGGACTAGCCCTGAAGTTACATAACCTTTGGGTAAAAAATGATTTAGCAGTATGAGTCTTAACTACCTAATAAAGTTGGGTGTGCTCAGGCACACCTGTATCCCAAAGCAGGAGGATCACAAATTAAAGCCCAGCCTGGATAATTTACTAAAAACATGGGTTGAAGGCGCAACAGTGTAAAAGGTACTGGGTTCAACCCATAGTGCACCTATGTTTTTACCTTTTTTTATTAGAACATTGTAAAGATGCAAATCCATAGTCCAACGGAATAGTTTTCCTGACTCTTGTTGCTCCCTGTCCTCATCCAAGTCAATTCAATCATCTACCCTGTGCTTCTTTGTATTTGATCTTAGACGCCCTTTTACAGTGGTTTGCCTGTAAGTCACGGTTCCAGCCCACCCTCCACCTGAAACCCACTACATGACCCCTTTTTTATTTCTTTGCCCAGGGTGCCAGACTAAGTTTCACCTTGGGTCAAACAAGTTTAAAAGAGCTATAAAAACCGTAGAAGTTTAAAATTTTTGCTGTAAGGACCTATGTGTCAAGGTCTTAACTTGGTATATTCTGGTTGCACATGTGATGGTTCAGTCTAAGATGACTAAATCTTCCCAGCCCCACAGAACAGTTAAGGGTATATTCTCCTACTTGCTGTAAAACCCAGAACAGTGCCAACAAGCGCTCTGATGTGGACATCAACCATCACCAGCAATCACTCCCGCCAAGTGAAAGGGTGCCCTGGTGCCTCTCTTTGATGTACTCTGAAAACTACTTGTCAGCATTTTAATGGGCCCTGTCCTGCGGCTTCAAGCTGCTAGGACACAGCCCCCAGCACCCTTAATCTCCTCAGCTCTTCTGCTGAAGAATCTGGCATTTGCGATGGCAGGCTGCTCTGGGAGTTCTCCCCCCCCCAGGAACTTTGTAGTAGCCCAGTCGTACCACACCGACGACGGGAGCTACTCCGGTCTTGTTTTTGGCAGCGTTTACTCGTGTCTGCTCCCTGACCAACGTCCACAGTTTACCAAGGTTGACAGTTGGGCAGAAGCTCTGGTTTCTCTTTAAGTGGTGATGCCTCATACCAACCTTCCCAAAGTAACCCCGATATTTGCAAAGTTGGTCCTGTGGTGATGCATGCCATCAGCATTATCCCGGCCTCCTGGGTGCTTCCGGTGCTTGCCAATGCAGCCGTGGCCGTGGCTCACATGGCCCCAAAGCTTCCGGGTCTTCCTCAGTCTGGATGGCATGTTGGCAGCTGAGACAAAAGAGTTCTCCTCTCTTTTAAGATTCATTTCAGCAGTAAAATTCACGGTTCTGCTGGGCATGGTGTGTATACCTATAATCCCTGCAAATCTGGAGGCTGAGGCAGGAGGGTTGCAAATTGAAGCTCAGCCTAGACAATCTAGTGACTTAGAATGACCTAGTCTCAAAAAAAAAAAAAAAAAAAAAAAAAAGACAGATGTAGGTGAAGGCCATGAGTCCCAAGTACCTCACACAAAAATTTCATACTTCTTTGAGGAGAGAAGGAGAGACTTATAGAACTTATAGAACATATAGAACTCAGACCAATGGCAAGTCACTACTGTGGTTCACTAGTGTGGATCAGGGAGGTCTAAAAACGGAGGCTGGGGGAAGAGCGCAAGAAAAGCATGAAAAAATAGGTCTCTCTGGCAGAGGGGAAGAACCTAGCAAAGACATCTGAGCACATGCTAGTCTTCCCAGGCACACCTCAGTACCTGCCAGTTAACAGTAGTGTTAGTGTTACTCCTTCACATGGAAGCAGGTGAAACAGATGTCAAATCCAAACAGTGGGGTTACAGAAGGACATAACAGATTCATGAATGGGCTTGTTCTCTGAGTCTACAACCAAGGGTGGGAGGCCATTAGCTTAGAATCTTTTTTTTTTTGAGAGAGGGTTTCCCTATGTAGTTCAGGCTGGCCTTGAACTCATAGTAATCCTTTGGGCACTTGTGATAGATGTCTCCACAGTACTGGCATCACAGGCATGCACCACCAAGCCTGACTTTTTTTTTTTTTTCTTTTTTGGGACAGGGTTTCACTATGTAGCTCAGACTGGCCTCAAACTTGCAGTGATCCTCCTGCCTCAGCCTCCAGAGTACTGGGATTTTAGGTGTGCGCCACCACACCTGGCCTATTAGCTTAGAACCTCATGTCTTGTTCACTTGTCAATATGTTCATTTGCTTATTGATCATAGATCTACTGAGTGCCTGCTATTTCCCAGTGTTGCTCCAGGTACAGAGAGGACAGCCAAAAGCAAGACAGATGAGCATTATAAGGGGCAACAGACAAACACATAAATACATGAGAAAATACCAGGTAGTAAAAGACAGGCTGATATAATATAGAATGAAGGCGTTATTTTAGAATGGGCAGGCCTTTATAGGAGACCTGAATTTTTTTTTTTTTTTTTTTTTGTGTGCAGGACCAGGGATCAAACTCAGGACTTTGCACTTGCCAGGCAAGCACTTATTCCACTGAGCTATATCCACAGCCCAGGAGACCTGAATTTTAAGGAGGCAAACACTTGGCGATCCTGGGAAAGAGCACTTGCAGTAGAAGATGGGAACGAAGATGGTTTGTCTGGAATATAAAAAGGCCAAGCGACACTTGATAAACTCAGAGCACACACAGCTGATGCACGTGCAGCCCTTTGTGAGCCACAGTGAAGAGACCACGGCTACCGCGGGGACATGGACATGGCGAAAGGGCTGGTCAGAGGATACATTTTGGAGTTAACGACAAGGACTTACTGAACAAGAAAATGTGGAAGTGGGGGTGGCAAAGAATCAAGGATAATGCTTACTTTGTCTGAGCTTTTGCATAGACAGGCAATAATTAACTCAATAAGCATCTGTCTCGAGTTTCTCATTAGGTACCAAGTAACTGTGGTCAGCAGCCTTTGTCCTGCTCATTAGCTCTGGAAACTCACGCCCATGCTCCTAATTTACCAGTAGGAACTGATGACAGTGGTGAAGGCAAAGGATTTTAGTTTAACTTCTCTCTTTTTAAATTATAAAACCTATGGACGATGCTTAAAAAAATAATTTATATGGAGTCATCAAGGAAGTTCTCAGGAAGTAACATTTGAACTGAGATTTGAAAGATAAACAAGAAGTGAGCTAGGTAAAGATTATAATTGGGTTTCTAAAAAAAAAAAATCAAGGTTTTAAATTCACTTTTTTTTTGCAGACTACAATACATATGAGTAATTTTTAGTTCCTGCTGCTATAATATGTTGAACAGTAGCCCCCCCAAAGGACACGTCCACATGTGAGTGCCTAGAAATCTGTGGATACAATTTTGTTTGAAAATGAGATCTTTGCAGATGTAATTAACCCAAGGATTTTGAGATGAGACCATCCTGGATTACCCAGGATGGGTAAATGATAATCCAATGATAAGTGTCCATATCAGACTTGCGATATTAAAGGAGAGAGGGGAAGGCCATGTGAGGACAGAGGCAGAGGCCAGAGGGCTACACCCACAAGCTGAGGGCCACTAGGTGAGGGAGGTGTACCGAGAGCCTTCAGAGGGTGTGATGGTTAGCCCTGACTACCAACTTGATTGAGCATGAGCAACACCTAGAATGTTAAAGCACACTTCTGGGTGTGTCTGGGTGGGTAATGAGGATCTTACCTTGGGGACTGTCTTGTCCCTGGCCCTTTCTTTTCTTGCTCTCTCCTCTCTGTTTCCTATCTGCCACAAAGTGAGTAGTTTTCCTCCATCACAGCTTTCTATCATGATGATTTTGCCTTGGAGCAGCTGACCACAGACTGAAACCTCTGACACTGTGAGCCTAAACAAAGCTTCCCTTTTGAAAGTGGTACCCGTCAGGGACTGTTCCCACAATGGAGAGGCAGCTCACACAGAGAGGCTGTGGCCCTGTCAACACCTAATTCAGATTTCTCATCTTTAAAACTGTAACTGTGACAGAACAGACTTCTGTTGTTTTCAACCAAGTCTGTGGCAATTTGTTACAGCAGCTCTGTGGCTCTTCCGTTACCTAGCGGGGACCTGGAGCATTTTCCCTTAAATAGCTATTACTATATGCTTAGGCAATCCAATGTTACAGAGCTAAACAAACTAAGATGTCGAGGCAAACGGCAGAACATCATGTAACTCACAGCAAAATTTGTACCACTGCTTCTATTAGCAGGGATTGTGAGGCACGGGCTATATAAAGGTGAGCCATCTCCGCAAAAGGCCTGAGAGCATTTGAAGGAAACACATTCCTTTTTCTTTTTTTTAATCACTAGGTTGCATTTCTTTTTGCTACTACAACCCTGAATCATTCTATTCTGGATACCCTATAATTTTAACACAGGCACCAATTCATTCTGTATGGCTGTTCTTTAGGGTAGTTATATTTGCTTTAGTTCAGCTATTAAAAGAAGTTTTAAAAATAAAGAGGAGCCAAGTGTGGTGGAGCATGCGTGCAACACCTGGAATCCTAGCACTCCGAAGGCTGAGGCAGGAGAGCTGCTGTAAGTTTGAAGCCCGCCTGGCCTATATAATGAGTTCAAGTCCAACTTAAACTACACAGGGAGACCCTGTCTCAAAAAAAAAAAAAAAAAAAAAGTGCAGCTTATTAATTTTATTTTGGTAAGTGATAACTACAAATTTTAAACTTTTGGATCTGGAGATATTGTACTGTCAAACCCTGTTCAGTGACATGGAGCAATATAACCCAAGCTACCCTAGAGAAATGACCTGGTAATGCCTTTCCCCAACCTCTGTATCATTTTCCCACCTAAAATTCCTTTTTTTTGGTACTGGAAATTGAACTCAGGACCTTGAGCTTGCCAGGAAGGTGCTTGTGCCACTGAGCTATATTCCCAGCTCCTCACCCAAAATTCTACAAAGATCAGAGGAGGTATTATTTTGAGCACTGCTATTTTAAACAAATGCTATCTTAAAGAGCTATATGGATCAATAAACTGAAATAAAAGGCATCAGATTTGAAAGGAAGCAGTAAAGCGATTTCTTCTTTGTACTTTTTTGCAGTGTTGCCCATTGAGGCCAGTGTGCACGGTAGGTGAGCGCTCTAGAACTGAGCTACGCTGGGAGCCTTTTTTTAAGAAAATGTTTTTTGAGACAGGGTCTTGCTAAGTTACCCAGGCTGGCCTTGAACTTGCAGTCCTCCTGCGTTAGCCTCTTAATTAGCTAGGTTACAGGCACAGGGCACTATGCCTGGCTAAATGATTTCTATTTGCTGATGGGATGGTCTTGTATTTTATCCAGCTTTAACGAGGTATAACTGACAAATAAAAACCATACATTTTGTGTATAATGCGATGCTTTGATATGTACACATTATGAAATGATGACCACAATCAAGCTAACACTGACATCACTTCACATGGTTATCGTTTTGTATACGTATATCCGATCTGCTCTCTCTAGTAAATTTCTTTATTACTAATCATAGTCACTGTGTGGTACAATAGCTCTCTAGAATTAACTCATCTTTCATAAGTGAAACTATGTATCTTTTGACCAGTTCCTCCCTATCTCCCCCAGTCTTCCTGCCCCTAGAAATCACCATTCTCTTCTGGTCCTATTAGTTTGACTGTTTAGATTTCATAGATAAGATCTTAGGTAAGAAAATCTTAAGGAAGCCACTAAAAAGTGCTGAATAAGCAAGACGGTGTTTATAAAAGTTCAGTCAATACTCTGGGGAGATTTACAAACATACATTGCAGTAGTCAATGGTGAAATAAAGACATTTTCAGATAAACCAAAAATGAAGAGAACTTATTGCTAACAGATCTGTACTAAAGTAGGTTGGGGATATAGCTCAGTGGCACAAGCATCTGCCTGGCAAGTGCAAAGTCCTGAGTCTGATTCCTGGTACCAAAAAACCAAACCAAACCAAACCAGGTCTGTACTAAAAAAAAAAAAAATATTGGTGTGGTGTCGCATGCCTGTAATCCCAGCACTCTGGAGGCTGAGGCAAGGGATTCCTCCAAGTTCAAGACCAGCCTGGGCTACAAAGTGAGTTCAAAGTCAGCCTGAACTGCATAGTGAGATCCTGTCTCAAAGAGCTTCCTTTTTTTTTTTTTTAACTTTTTATTTTATTGGTACATTTTGTTGTTTGTTTTGTTTTTTGAGACATAGTCTCCCTGAGACTGGCCTTGAACTCACTATGTAGCCCAGGCTGGCCTCAAACTTGCAGCAACCCTCCTGCTCAGCCTCCCAAGTGCTGGGATTACAGGTGTGCAGTTCTGTCTCAAAAAGACACACAACACACAAAAAAAGACTTTATTCAGACCAGATGAAAGCTGGATATCCAGAAATAAATGAAAAGTACTCAAAGTAATAAATATGTAGTAAGTGTAAAAGACTTTTATTCTTAATTTCTATATAATTGTTAAAGCAAAAATTCTAACGTATTGAAGAGTATACTGTACACAGACACAATATAAATGACAACTATAGCATAAAAATGGTCTGGTGCTAAACATAAAATTGTAAGATTGTAAGATAGTATATCTTACAATCTTACTGTAAAATTGTAAGATTCTCACATTTCATTTGCAGTGGAAATGAAATCAACATTAACTCTAAGCAAGCCATAAAAAGTTATGTTTTAATTTCTGGGGAAACTACTAAAATATAAAAAATAGTGTGCCCAAGAGAGAAACATTTTATTTTTTATTATTTTTATTTTTTTCATCTTTTTGAGACAGGGTCTCCACATGCAGTTCAGGCTGGCCTTGAGCTCACTTTGTAGCCCAGGCTGGTCTCAAACTCACAACCATCCTCCTGCCTCGACTTCCCAAGTGCTGGGATTTACAGGTGTGTGCCACCACGCCTGGCTAAAAAGCTAATTATATGAATACCACACAAAACAGATATCAACAGATGTATTACACAAGAGGAGCCAAATCAGCAGGATGGCATAATAATCACAAGCATGTATGCGCCCAGCACCAGAGGTCAGAATTAACAGAGACTGGTGTCGCCCCATGAAAAGCAGAAAAGCCGCTCGTCATACTCAGCACTTTTAGCACTCTTCTCCTGCTGGCAACAGCAGCCCAGCGAAAGGTCACTAAAGATATCTGAAAACACTATCAATCACTTGACCTCACGCTACGTTTTTATAGCTTTAGCATACACAGTCTTTTCACATACAAGTACATTGACTATTTACTCAGCCACAAAACAAGTCTCAATAAACTTTTTTGGAGACAGGGTCTCATTATGTAGTTCAGGGTGACTTGAACTCACTATGTAGTCCAAGCTGGCCTCTAACTCACTGCAGTCCTCTCTGCCTTGGCCTCCCATGTGCTGGAATTATGGATGCGTGCCACTACGCCCAGCTTAATTAACTTTGAAGAAACGAGATGTACAGAATGTGTTCTCTGGCAATGGAATAAATTAGAAATAATAAAACCCCAAGATTAAACTGGGTGTGATACATACCACCTATCATCCCACCTACTTGGGAGGCTGAGGCAAGCAGATCACAAGTTTGAGGCCAACCTGGATAACTGAGTGAGACTACCCCACAATAAAACAAAAAGGGCTGGGTACGTAGCTCACTGGCGCGCACTCGTCTAGTGCGCACAGGACTGTGGGCCGAATCCCCAGTACTTCCAAACAACAACAGCCACGATAAACTCCACCAAGAAAATACCCAGAAAAAAAGAAAACCCTTCAAAGTTAACATTCTCCTTTATAACCTGGAAATCCACCAGGGCAATCATGAGGAAAATCAGAAGATTCTTTAATCAGGATGAAAATATATCAGTTTGTGGGATGTAGATAAAGCAGTGTGCACAGGGAAATTTATAGTTTCAAAAGTTTATCTTAGAAAAGCCAGGCTCATGTTTCATTTTAAAAGGCTAGAAGAAAAATGCAAAGTAACATATACTAAAAATAAGTAGAAGGTAAATAGCTAAGATATGAGCAGAAATCAACGGATAACAGATTACAGGGAAAATTGAAAAGAGGAATAAAATTGAAGTCCTTAGGTAGACTAAGAAGTAAAAAATAAGAGAGATATTAATGGTACGAGTAAAAAATGAGACGAGATTCTACAAAGAAAGGGATAATAATGAAATACTTTGAAAAACCTTCTATCAATAAATTCAATCACAGATGAAATGAGCAAATTCCTTAGAAATGTAACTTCAAAAAATTTACACAAGATAAAATACAAAACTATACTATGAATACCTATAAATTTATTAAAGATCTTAAATTATCAAACTTTCCACAAAGAAAACTGCAGGCCTACCTAGTTTCATTACTGAATTCTATCAAATAATTCAGAAAGAGACAAAGGCAATCTTACACAAGCTCTTCCTGAACAAAGAGGAGGAACATTCCCTATGTCATTTTATGAGGTCTGTGTACTCTGATAAAAAACTGGGAAGACATTACAGCAAAAGAAAATTATAGACCAGCATCTCTCAATACATAACAAAATATTAGCAAATCAAATCAAGCTTTTGTCAAAAGCCTAACACACACCAATGAAGCTGAGGTCATTTCAGGGCTGTAAGGAGTAATTAATGTAATCTACTATATTAAGAGAGTAAAGGTAAAAAGCTATGCAGTCATTTCTGTTCCCCCCATATATAAGAGCCACTGAGGATAAAAAGCCCTTTGCAAATCAGTAAGAGAAAAGAACTTCCACCATCTAACAGCGGGCACCTATGAAAACCTCAGTCCCGCTAGCGGTGAGCCGGGGAAGGTTCTCCCTTAAGAGGAGGAAGCCAAGGGTGCCCCCTTGCTGCTTCCCAACACTGTACTAGTGCAACAAGGCCAGGAAAATGATAAAGAAGATGAAACTGTTTGTTTCCAGATAACACAACTGTTTACATTTTGGAAAACCTTAAGGAATCCTCAAAATGACTAGAATAACTTAGTAAGACTGGGGAATACAAGATCAGTTTATATAACAATTATATTTTAATATTAGCAGCAAACAAGTGGAAATGAAAAAAAATTCCATTTATAATAGCATCAAAATACAAAACATTTAGGCCTAAACTGAAAAAATCTATGTGCAAAACTTGTATGCTTCAAAGTACAAAACAAAAGGAGAAAGAAATTGTAGACATAAAAATGTGGAGAGATAAGCTTGTGAACTGGAATGCTCAGTATTACTAAGATGTTAATTTTCCCCAAATTGATACATATAGTCAATGTTATTTGTAACAGTAATCGTTATCCCACCTCTTCCTCTGTTTTTTCCTCCTTGGTTCCAGGACTTGGGGATTGAAGCCAGGGCCTTCAGCATGCTAGGCAAGTGCTCTACCATTAAGCTATATCCCCAGCTTTCTAAATTTTACTTTGTGAGATCTCCCTACATTACCCCTGCTGGCCCAGAACTCCGATCCTCCTGCCTCAGTGTCCTGAGTAGTTGAGATTATAGGTGTGCACCACCATGTCCAGGTAAAATCCTATCTATTTTTTTGCACAGAAAGTGACCGATTCTGAAATTTAAATAGTAAAACAAAGGACCTAGAACATTCACAACAATCTTGAAAAGGGAGAAGTAGGTTGGGAATGTTTACAATAGCTGACACTGAATTTTTACAAAGTAATAGCAATCAAGACAGTGGGTATGGCTATAAGGAGAGACACACGGTAAAATGTTAGAGAATAGAGAGTTCAAACACAGAGCTACATTTAAATGGTCATTTGATTTTTTTTTTTTGTACCAGGAATCAAACTCATGGCCTCAGGCTTGACAGGCAAGCGCTTCTGCCACTGAGCTATGGTCATTTGATTTTTTTTTTTTTTTGGTCATTTGATTTTTGACAAATGTATCAAAGTAAATCAATGGAGCACCTTGTCAAACAAATAATGATGGTAAAACTCGGTCCCCTCCCTCTCTCCCGCCTTCCCTCCTATGCTTTCCCCTCCCCTCCCTTCCCTTTCTCTTCTCCCCTCCCTTCTTTCTCTTCCTCCCTCCCTTCTCTCTTTCTCTCTCTCTCTCTCTCTGTGTGTGTGTGTGTGTTCGGGGACTGAAGCCAAGTCCTTGCACATGCCATGTAGGCAGGTACTCTGCCATTGAGCTACATCCCCAGCTCTAGATTTCCATGTATTTTGTGAGTGAAATAACCACCTTCCGCTGGACCCAGAAATTCCACTCCTAGATATTTATGTAAAAGAAGTGAAAATATATATCCTCAAATTTGTACAGGAACATTTAAAGCAGCTTTCTTTTTGGTACCAGCAATCAAAATCAGTACCTTGTGCTTGCCAGGCAGGCGCTCATGCCACTGAGCTAATATCCCTGGCCTTAAAGCAGCTTTTTTGAAGATGGCCAATAACTGGAAATAGCCACTGTCCATTCAATGTCCATAGAATGGGTAAATGGGGCAGTCACTGAGTGGATTATTACTCGGCCCAAAAGGGATTAAACTACTGATATGCACAGTGACATAGGTGGATCTCAAAAACACACTGGGGAAAACCTTAGAAATGTGTACAATGTATGACCTTCTAGAACAAGAATAATTAACCTCTGGTGGGAAAGTGTACAGATGAGGGGCTTGCCTCTTGGTCAGTAGGGGCAGTAACTGACGAACAATGCAAGAGGCAACTTTGAGTGCTGAGATTACAGGCGTGAGCCACCACACCTGGCCAAAATTATTTCTTTTTTTTTTTTTTTTTTTGCGGTACTGGGGATCGAACTCAGGACCCCTGTGCTTGCTAGGCAAGCGCTTATTCCACTGAGCTATATCCCCAGCCCCTAAAATTATTTCTTATACAGAAAAAAAATGGCTATGGATGTAGTGCATTGTGAAAGACCTGGGCTTAAGACCCAGTACAAGGAAAAGGAAAAATAAAAACCAAACAAAAACCTGAGAGGGACTGAAGAATAGTTAGACAAAGCTATGTACAGAGATATATTCATTTACTTGTTTATTTATTTCAGTGCTGGGACTGAAGTTGGGGCACTGGACACACTAAGCAAACGCACCATCACTGAGCTACACTCTCATCCATGGATATTCTTTTTTTTTTTTGTATTTTTGAGACAAGGTTTCACTATGCAGTTCAGGCTGGTCTTGAACTCACTTTGTAAGTTCACCCCTAGGTATTTATGTAAAAGAAGTGAAAATATATATCCTCTAAAAACTTGCACAAGAACATTTAAAATAAATAAATTTACTTTGTAGCCCAGGTTGGTCTCAAACTTGCAGTGCTGCTCCTGCCTTAGCCTCCTGAGGGCTGGGATTAACAGGCATGTACCACCATGCCTAGTGAGCCATGGATATTCTTTAAAAAGTTATTTCAACTGTTCTGAATGTTTGAAAAATTTTCATAATAAAATGTTGAAGATAAAAGCTGGGCTTTCAATCCTTCTGCTCTTACATAGCCTATATAAATTGTAACATGAAGTTGACAGGGGGTCCCATTATTAGAGTCATGATTGTACCTTTAAAAAGGAATCTTTACTGTAAGAAATAAATCAAACCATCCCTTCTCATCAAATGCATAAAATTCACTTGCAGAATGATTTTACTTCTTAAAATAAAAAAACGGGCCTCGTGGTGCATGCTTATAATCCCAACACTTGGGAGGCTGAGGCAGGAGGATTGTTGCGAGTTTGAGACCACCCTGGGCTACAAAGTAAGCTCAAGGCCAGCCTGAACTGCATAGTGAGACTCTGTCTCAAAAAGACAAAAAAAAAAAATAAAAAATAAAAAAGATTTTACTTCTTATGATCTGTGTCCTGACTCTGGCTCAACTAAGTGTGCAGTTTCATACACTGTGCCTTTGCTTAGATGCCTGTTTCCAAAATCAGACATTTAAAGATGGGCATCTGCCCTGAGTACAGTCCTTAGCATAATGAAATCTACTTGCTGAGCTTGGCATCTCAAGGTGAAATGCAAGGCTCACATAATGCCAACAAAATAAATCAAAACACAATGCCAAGAATAACAAACTGTTAAGGAGAGGCAGTACTTAACAAATTGAAAGATTCAGTGTTTATATCTTCAAGAAAAAAAAATTCTGAGTTTAATTACCTTTATCAAGAGATGCTCCAGCCATATGGTAAAAGCTCAATGCAGTGTCCACGTCATTAATATTCTTCAGAAAAGTAAAGAAGTTCTCCACCTCCTGAAATGTTAAGCCCTGAAAGAGGGGAGACAGAAAGGTAAGGAGAACCCACAGCAAAAGCAGCTCAAAATGCTGAAAATTCCATGCTCAAGCCAGGTGTGGAACACACCTGTAATCCCAGCACTCATAAAGCAAGAGGATCACGAGTTCAAACTCGGCTGTATACTGGTAGTGAGTTCAAGGCCAGCCTGGACTACATAGCTGGAGCCTGTCTCCAAAAAACCCCCAAAGCTCAACCAAACCAAACAACAACAACAAAAACTCCAAACAAAACAAAATAAAACAAAACCCAAAATCTGTACAGAGACTGAATAAAATGGTCAAAGAATGTCAAATCCTAGTGTTCTACCCTGAGAGAAACTGGATAATTGCTTTCTCTTCACATGTAAAATCTGATATAAAGTGGCTCGTAATGATGGCTGGATATCTTTAAGGAAAATATTTGAGCGTTTGTCAATTAGTCACATTATCTATTATGGCACTTCTAAGTGGGCTACAGCCACTTGATCTGCTACTCATCTTAAGAAGTAGCATCAGAACTGGTACTGCCATTTGAATAGTCTGCTTGGGCCAGGGATATAGCTCAGTGGCACAAGTGCCTGCCTGGCAAGCGTGACGTCCAGAGTTTGATTCCTAGTACCAAAAAAAAGAATGAATAGTCTGCTCACAGGCCAGTTAAGCCTTTTAGGTGGAAGCCAATTAAAGAATCATCAAAGTCTGAAGAATGTAAGGGAAGGGGTTCAGTATTTAGCATGACCCAAGCACCAGGCTGGCTGTTCATTGTATCAGTTTAATAGCTATTAACAAATAATTTTACTCTTAACTTTAAAGGGATAAAATTCTGTGAATAAGGGCATTGTTTTCAAAAGGTGTTCTAAGATTTGCTTATCTGAATTCTCCTTTCTATGGTGGCTCAGAGGAAGTATTTGCATGAATTGGGCAGCAGGGAGTTCCTCTGCAGAGAGCGAGCGCTGCCCTGTCTGCAGCCCCCGCTTCTTCACGTCATGCGGTGATGGAACTGAACACAGTTTCTAACGAGTGCAAACACTGGAGAGTGGCCCCGACACTTTCAGTAATGCCTCAGACCCTGCGGACTGCAGATGTTGGTGAGCTTCGGCTTAGTGCTGCTTCTCTTTTGGTTTTTGTCTCCCCAAACCGCACAGCCCAGGAGCCCACATCAGGGTCACAGTAACGGGAAATTGAACCATAGACGTCCACAGTTCTTTCCTGATATGCTCCGAACCAGGCCAACTGCCCTTTCTCATTTTACCAGACAGAAAGCTAAAATACTGTTTGCATGACTGTGTCACATGACCTTGTATAATTTTTCCCTTGAGAATTATAGAACTTAAATTATGAATATCATGACCATAGAGAAAGGTGCATAAAATATGAATGTACAGCTCAACAAACTGCTATCAAATGAACACCAATAGGATCTCCACTCAGGTTAATGAACAAACTGCTGTCAGCACCCCAGAATCCTCCTTCCCTCCCACAACATGACCCTCCCTATCCAATCCTAAATTCCATCCCCACCCACCACCCACTGATAACTACTATTCTGACTTTTAGGGGATTCATTTGCTTGATTTTTAAAAACTTAAATAGCATGGCTACCTATTTATTCACCCTTAAACAGAAAACAGTTAATCTGGTTTTGAATTTTATAAATGGAATTATGCAGTGTATGTTGTTATATATGGCTTCTATCTAAAATTTGTTCGTTTTTGGGTATATTTGTATTTCACTCATTTTTACTGTTATAAAGTGTTCTATGTGAATGTACCACAATTTATTATCTATTATCATTCTATTATTATCTATTATCATTCTATTATATATTATCCTATTTTTGGAAATGATGACGTATTTACTCATTCATGCAGACATTTTATGGAGCACTGCATCTATCACATATCTAGGGCTGTGATTATTGGCGGTAGATCCCGAGTCCCACATTACACACTCTGCCCTTCATCTGAGGTCCTTCTCTTGGTCTGGACTCGAAGTGCCCAAGTGAGTGGATGCTACAGTATGCTGTTCAGTGAAAGCACCAGGCTGGACTCAACATTAGAGCACAGAACACCCCTGGGCAGCTGCACTGCATCCCCCTGCCTCCCTTGCCCAATGCACCCGGGCTTCCCACTCCCAGCTGTTCCCCACTCTGGTGCCCCAGCTCCATGGGGATGACACTCAGGTCCATGAAGCGAGCAGGGGTAGCATGCGCACAGTGCTCTCTGACCTCTACCTGCAGTCCTTGCTGCAGAAGCGCAGCTGGCCAGACGCTGCCCCCCATCAGCTGAGCACTGCAATTAAGGACATGTACACCCAGGGAGCTGCTGCCCCAGCCAGCCTTGCCAAGGCCAGTGGGGAGGAGGTGTGGAAAGTGTGTCTCAGATGGTTTGAGAAGATCACAGGAGAGCCTATGGGAATCACTCTGAAACTAAATGAAAACAGTCCTGTACTATGGCCAGACTCTTTATGCTGGCATGATTTACAGATAAAGCTCCTTCCCTTGGAGGGTGAGATTCTAGAAATCAAAAGCACCTACGTGATGAATCACTTAGTAGATTCTTTTTTTTTTTTTGCGGTACTGGGGATCGAACTCAGGACCCTGCGCTTGCTAGGCAAGCGCTTATTCCACTGAGCTATATCCCCAGCCCGATTCTTTCGTTTTTGAGACGGTCTTGTGCTGTAATTCAGGCTGGCCTTGAACTATGTAGTCCAGGCTGGTCTTGAACTTGGGGTGATCCTCCTGCCTCAGCCTGCTGAGTACTGGGATTAAAGGCGTGTACCATCCTGTTTGGCTAATATATATATATTTTTTTTGGTTTTTTTGAGACAAGGTCTTGCTATGCAGTTCAGGCTGGTCTTGAGCTCACTTTGCAGCCCAGGCTGGTCTCGAACTCGCAATGATCCTCTTGCCTCAGCCTCCCATGTGCTTGGAGTACAGGTATGTGCCACCATGCCCAGGTATGCCTGGCTAATTTGTCTTTACTTTGGAGAAAACATTGTTTGGACATGTTTAAAATGCCCCAATTTAGCAGCTATGCAATAGTTATCTGCTTCTAGGGACACGTAAAAATGTTGCTGTTAATATGACCAAAAAAGTACAATACCACTGGACTAGAAGCATTGGTTCTACAATCCCACTGCTTATAGATAGATACAGACCACTTGACTCCCCTCCCCCATCAAATGATATGCAAAGGTGAAAGCAGCCCACATGTCTATCAATGGATGAAGTGATAAAGAAAATGTGACACACACAACACACACACATAGACGCAAGCGGATATGTTTCAGCTTTTGAAAGGAAGGATATTCTGATATAAGCTACAGCAATGGCCTTGACATTACACAGATAACCTAGTCACAAAAGGACAAAAGCTAAAACCACATGGCTGCGTTTATAGAGTGGGCACATTCACAGAGACAAGATGCAGACTGGAGCTGGGCGGGGCGGCCCACGCAGTAATCCAGAGTTCCAGGCCAGCCTGGGCCACATACCAAAACCTTGTTTTTAAAACAAACAAACAAACAAACAAACAGTAGAAGAGAGGTTGCTAGGGCTCAGGGTGACAGGGAGTGGGAGTTTTATTCTGTGGGTGTGGCACTCCGGGTAGGAAGGTGAAGTGAGCTCCGGGGATGGGTGGTGGCGACGGCGGCCCAGCAGTGTGAGTGTGCTTAGCGTTACCAAATTGTGCACTGAATAGCCACCGTGGTAACTTTTACTATATACATAATAAACTTTTATTATATATGTGTTGTAACACATACACAATACATGCTAAAGATTTTTAAAAACTCTTCTTTTTAACGTATGGATTCCTTTAGGGGAGGGGGAGATGGGGGACTGAATTATTATTATTATTTTTTGCAGTACCGGGGATGGAACTCAGGACCTTGCGCTTGCCAGGCAGGCGCTTATGCCCCTGAGCTAAATCCCCAGCCCAGGACTGAATTATTGAAAGGACTTTTGAGGTCTTTTATCTAACATAAAATCCCTAAAGCAGAAAGGATGTAGTAGAAGGAATGTTTCACATTCTAGTGTTGGCTAGTTAATATTTTGTGAAACATCAAATGCTGAAGTCCAAGACCCGGTTGCTTATGCTGGGAATTATTTGAGGACACAGAGAGAACAACCTGAACTGAGAGACTATTCATTTGATGATTTAGAAAAACAGTGGGATACAAATCACATTATGTGACTATTAAATCTAAATGTATAACACTTTGCCTTTATTGCATAGATATTATAAAAAATATCTATCGAGCACTTACTAACTACTTAGCACCATGCCAAGAACGGTGAGAGGAATATAATTGCATTGGACATGGGCCTTGATTTTTATGGAGCTTATAATTTGGATAGGCCTCCTGAAAGAAAAGATGCCAGCCACAAAATTCTTATTTCTTAGTACTTACTTTAGTAAAAAATTCAGAGGGTTATTAGAATAAAACTGAAGTAAGATTATAACATTGCTTATTGCAAGTTGAATAGAAACCAGGAGACTATAGCTTATGTATAACCTATTGACAGCTGATTTGAACTGCAGACACAGCAGTCCAAAGGAAATAATATCCTTCTCTTACGCTTGGCATCAAAGGCATTTTCATGACCTACAATGGATAGGAAGAAAACGGAGACATCATCTTCCACGATAAACTAGTTACCTTTCTACCTTTATATAAAACTGGGCTCCAGGTGACTCACAAAAGTAGACGGTACAGACTCCTTTGGGTTGTATAAAAATGGAGTTAACACTAATAGGTCATTAAGCAAGCCAACACTTTCAAAATTAAGTCAGTCAACAGAACTTTTGTAAGAAAATATTAGAAAAACATGACCTTGCTTTTACTTTTCTTTTTTTGGTGCTGGTGATGGAACCCAGGGCCCTGTGCATGCTGAACACACCTTACCACTGGACTGTACCCTCAGCCCCAGCTTTTTGTTTTTGTTTTTCCTAGTGCTGGGATGGAACAACCCAGGCCTTGTGCATGCTATGCAAGTGGTGTACAATTGAGCTACACCTCCAGCCCTTTACAACCTTGAATGAAGCATGGGCTCTTAAATAACACATCTAAAACATAATGCATTAAAAGGAAAAACTGATAAACTAGATTTTATCAAAATTTAAAAATCTTATGCTTTAAAATTACTGAGAAGCTGGTGTGGTGGTGCATGCCTATAATCCTTGAACTTGGGAGGCTGAGGTAGGAGGACTGCCATAGGCCAGCCTATACTACACAATCAGCTCAAAGCCAGCCTGAGCTATGTAGTGAGACCCTGCTTCAAATACAATACAATACAATACAGTACAGAGAAAATAGACAAATTACAAGGTGGGAGAAAAATCTTTGAAATATTACTTACTTGATAAAGGATTTATCAGAATTATATAAAGAAATCTTATAACTTCATAACAAGAAGATCAAGTGATTAAAAAAAGATTTGGGCCTGAGGCTACAGCTCAGTGGTACAGTGCTTGCTTAGCATTCGTAAAACCATTTGAGGCCAGGTGTAATAGTGCACTCTGGGAAGCTGAGGCAGGAGGATTGAATGCTTGAGCTCAGCCTAGGCAACTTAGTGATTTAGCAAGATTCTGTCTCAAAATAAAAATTATAAAGGCCTGGGGATGTAGCTCAGTGCCCTAGGTTCAATCCCCAGTGCCTCTCTCCCAGGTGAATATACGTTTTATCAAACAAGAGAAATGAATAGCTGATGAAATGATGTTCACCTCCACAGGTCATTAGAAAATGCAAATTAACACCCAATGACACACTACTACACTCTTATTATAATGACGGTAATAAAAAAATCGGTCAGTAATGATTTTGATGGGATGTAAAAAAACTGGAATTATCATATAACTTGAGTGCAAAAGCAAAAGGAACAGTCATTTTAGGAAATAATTTGGCAGCTTCTTAAAAAGTGAAACACTGGGCTGAGGCTGGAGCTCAGTTGTAGAGTGCTTTGCCTAGCAGGCACGGTGGGTTTGATCCCAACCACCACCAAAGAAAAAGAAGTTAAACATAAATACAGCATATGACCTAGCTTTTTCACTCCTAGAAATCTCAAGAGAAAAGAAAGCACAAGCCCATATGAAGACTTGTATATACATGTTCATACCAGCATTATTTGTAACAGCTCCCAAGTAAAAACAGTTCAACTGTTTATTATCTGGTGAATGGATAAACAAAATGTTATATATTCAAACAGTGGAATATTAGTTACTATTTAGCAATGAAACATAATAAACTATTAATATAAGCAACAGCCCAGATAAACCTTAAAAACTTTATGTTGAGTAAAGAAGCCAGGCCATCACCCCCTCATCCCAGTTGTTCTTCCCTTAGGGAGAAAGGAGAAAAGAAGGAACATACATAGATAGCTACGATAACTACTACTAATTTCTAGCAGTTTACTGAAAGAACAGTTAGTCTTATGTTGTTTGATCAATTTTGCATACCTGTATCTGGTAATCTGAGCAGTTACTTTGAAGATAAAAATATGCAATATAGTAACCATTGTTCATTTCCTATCATCTTGTTTTGAAATTCTGTATTATTTTTATTTTTTATTCTCTTAAAAAAAAGCCAGACCCTAAAAGACTATATATCATTATGTATATGGTTGCATTTGTGTGAAATGTCCAGAAAAGACAAATCTGTAGATATAGAAAGCTGATGCATGGTTGCCTGGGGCAGCAATGAGGACCACCTGAAAACCTGCATGAGGGATCTTTTAGGGGTGATAGAAATGTTCTAAAACTGGATGGCTGTGATGACTGCATAGCAGTAAATCTACGAAGGAGCCACTGAATTGTACACTTAAAATGGATGGTTTTGATGGTATATAAATTATACCTCCATAAAGCTGTTTTAAAAAGTACAGAGCAGTTGGAAAAGGTGAGACTGGGGGTAAGGAAAACTTGGCTTCCTCTGGAGTGAGCTGCACAGCCAGATATCCAGGGCCGACTGGCCATGGGCGAGTGCACATGCGCTGGAATGCACGGCTCCCTAGCCCTGTTTTTTAAATCACTCGCAGCAGATCCATGTGCTAGAAGTCAATCCAGTTGCCCATGTTTCCTCTATGGTCCACTGAAAATAATAGACAATAGTCTTCATCCTTCTTTACATAACACAACTCTGCCCAGTCATGGCCCCCTCTGTCCAGTCTGCAGTCACAAAGGCATGTCCTGTCGCAAGCCCTAGGCTTCTCTTCAGTTACTTCCGGCCAGCAGGGGAAATTGCATCATTTGTTACTTACAACGATGCAAGTATCTAATCTTCCTGAAACACTACTTTCTTTCTACCTTCATCTCTCTTGCTCACAAAATGTCAGTGACTTCCCACTGTCAGCCTCATAAACCTCCAAAGTTCCTAGTCTAGGATTTAAAATCTTCCATCTTCTCCTTCCACAACTTTGGTTTCTAGATATCTCCCTAAGAGCTTAAGGCTGGAGTCTGGAGACACTGGTTTGTTTTACCAAAACTTTGCATTTATTCAAATCATGATGAACAAAGATTGGCAATGGTTAGTCAGAAGATTGTGGACTCTACAAAAAGACACTTTCTCCTAGCTTTGGATCCTGGTGCCCACCTCTTAAGACAGGATGGGATCTCTAGTTAGTAAGACTCAGAAGAATATTTTTCATCTGAAAAATGAGGATTCTATTTACCAAGCAGGATTGCTGTGATAAATGAGAAGATACACAAAAAGTTTATCACAGCTGGGTGAGGCGGTACATACCTATAATCCCAGTACCTGGGAGGATGAAGCAGGATGATGATCAGTCTACATCTGAAGCCAGCCTGAGCTACATAGTGAGTTCAAGGCCAGTCTGAATTATAAAGTGAAGCTGTCTCAAAAACAAAACAAAACAAAAAGTTTAGCATATAGGAAGTACTCAGTTAGTGGCTGGGAGAAGTCTTCAGTAAGCTAGCAGGCTCTTTATTACAGAATGAGTGGTAATGAATTTTTCCTATCAAACTACAGCAGACTCTTTCCTCTGCTGTGTGTAGGGGTGGGAGAGGTGGAGGCAGATGAAACTGGGCACCTTCGAGAAAACATGCTTGAATCTACACACTGAACTTCTGACTGAACTGGTTTTAAAAAGGTCCCGACAGCTACATTTCTTGACATGTTCCCAAGTGTACCTAATGTTGAGAAGCACTTTAGAGAAATAACATGACTGGGACTTGGCTCCTATAAGCAAGAAAAAAAGTTTAGGAGAAATAGCATTATAAGAAGGAAAAGACCTGCAAAAAGAACCCTTGCTTTATAGTCCGCTAGTGGTAGTGGTGGCAAGCCTGTGGCATGTGTGCCAGAGCAGGCTGTATCATCGAAAGCTCTAAAAGGTTCTCCATCACCAGTGTAGACCCTGGGTGGGCCATTAATTTCTCTTTCTCTGTCTCCACATTCCCAAAGACACAATGATGTTTAACAAGGCTGGTATAATGACAGAAGGAGAAAAATGGCTAGCAAGGATTGGGTGGTCATTAAGTTATATGTAAATATTTAATGACACCACTAGGACCACCAATCTTTTGGGTCTGGTTTGATATTTTGACACAGAAGCTGATCAATATAAACCAAATAAAAATTTACATCTTTATGTTCATTGTCATGTTAACAAGTCCAAAGTGGCATAAAAGAAGCAACTAGAAAGCAGATGGTTGAAGCATGAGGTTGTTGAGTTCAGTTCTTGGTGCCAAAAAAGAAAGATGGTGATTCCCCTTTAATGCAAAATAGTCCTAGAAAGCCGGACGGTAACCTCAGGACCAAAGGCCCCTTCTTTTAGTTAATTGTTATGCTCAGAACTCTTTAATCAACACCATAGGACAATCAATCTTAATATGCATGCTAAAGCAAGCTAGAAATTGTGGCTGGAAGTAATTTAGCACCCGAGATTTTCATCTGATGAAATTTGTCCTTTCACTGCAGAGCTCCTCTGCAAAGTCCTCAGGTCCTAAATTAACTCCTGTCAGAGCTAAAACACTACTCATTTCAGGGTGATGTCTCCAACACCCAATTTATTGCTTTTAAATATAGATTTATAATAAAATGTGAATTGGACTTTCATGATAATTATCCTAAGGTCAAATCAATGTCTGGAACAACCTTTAAAAATAAGCCTGATCAAAAGGAAGGAGTGTTTCTGATGTAAACTCCATGCTTCCAGCAAAGGGGCTTTAAAAAAATTCACCTAAACACCAGTAATCAATTTTCGGAAATTACAATTTCCAGCAGACATACACCAGGTGCTGGTAGTGTAAAAGTGCTCTGTGGGAGGGAAATATTTTTCTCTTTCACTTTCTATTAATGACAAGTTTCCTCTACAGCCCAGGGAACACCTGCTGTGGGCAAGGCTGGACTGAGTGCAAAGAAGCTGACATCTCTCAGAGCCTGCTCAGCTGTAGTCAACAGCTGGCCCGGAGGTCCTTTCAGCTTTTCAACATCCAAGAGAAGGACAAAAAAGTCTGGCTGAGAAGTGCCCTCCACCAACTTGGGGCAATGCTATTCACATGAGATTTATTGCACAAAGTCTCGGAAAACTGGGACAAATACTAGCTGGCCTATTTCTTCTGTTCAGGTGGAGTCTTTGGAGGTAGAATGGTCCTTATGGTGAGCAACTAGGACAAACTTTCCAATTCCTGAGGTCCTAAGGTTGAGCGATTTGTCTACAGTGACCAGAGAAAGCTTTGGGTCAGGACCTGAGCTGAAGTCTAAGAAGCTTCATGCCTGCTGCAGCACACTGTCATGGTGATCTCGTGCAGAGCACTCAGTGCCAGGTCAGTGCCAGGTCAGTCTTCTGGTCACGGCTAAATGGTAATCACTAGCCAGTGGGAAGAGCAGTGGGCTGGGGACTAAGATCTGTGCTCTACTTTAGCCAAAGCACTGCTGTGTGTGTGTGTGTGTGTGTGTGTGTGTGTGTGTGTGTGAGAGATCTTTTAACGGGTCTCTGCTTCAATTTGCTCGTCCTAGTCACCAGCAAAATCCCCACCATGGACTCAGTTCTACCTTCTGTCCTTTTGTTTCCCTGCACCAGCTCAAAAGACTGTGTCATCCCTTCAAATTCTTTAACAAACTTCTGTATCTCTGAGCCTCTACACTTGCTCCTTTCTACAGGGTGTCTCTTTAAACACACATTCAATCATGCCTCTCGTGCACTGGGAATGAACTCTGCTCACCGCTTCCACACCAATCCGAGTCTACGAACTGTCTCAGGCTGTCCTCCCCCTTGCTCCGTATTCTTGGACCACACTGGCTCCCTTTTGGTCCTCACGTGTGTCAGCTTTGTCTTTCTTGCCTATTGTTTATGTCTCCACCTTCCCTCCCAAACTCACACGTTGCAGCCCTAACCGCTTGTGTGTCTGTCTTTGGAGATGGGGCCTCAAAGCAAATAAGGTTAAATGCGGTCACCAAGGTGTATCCTAATACAATAGGGTCAGTGTCCTCAAAAGAAAAATGTCAAAACGCTCCCTTTCTTTTTCTGTGTGTATGTGAAAGCTTGCATGAGCACACAGCTTCCAGAAGTGTGAGAAAATAAATTTCTATTGTTAAAACCACTCAGACCATAGTATTTTGTTATAGCAGCCAGAATAGACGAGTGCATGGCCTCAGAGCTTACATAAGCACTATCACTCTGACTGGGCCTTTTCTTCCTCCTTCTGTTTCTTTTCCATCTTTTCTTACTTCTCATAAAACTTGCCTGTCAACGGGAGCACTGCCACAAGACAGTTCTCCCAGACACCAGGAAAACCAGCAGCTGCTGTAATCTTGTCTCCCGGGCCGCTCTGTCACACGCGGCCCTGGAGCCCCAGCTCCTGAACCGCTCTTCCCGGGCTTTCATTTCACTGCTCTCTCGAGGTGTCTCTCTCTGGATCTTCTAGATTTCCTTTCTTAGCTGCTTAGGTGTTAGTGTGCCGTTGAGTTTTTTCCTTGGCCCACATACTTTTTCTTCCCCTTCTGCATAACAGCCACCTTGGGAAATCTCTTCCATTGTCAAGGTTTAACTCTAAGAGTGTACTGATAAATATCCAGGTGCTTGTTGGTTATATACTTGAATTGTACCCGAGTATCTTTATTTTTTGTCTTTTTGAGACAGGGTCTCGCTATGCAGTTGAGGCTGGCCTTGAGCTCACTTTGTAGCCCAGGCTGGCCTTGAACGCACAGCAATCCTCCTGCTTCAGCCTCCCGAGTGCTGGGATTACAGGCGTGTGCCACCACGCCCAGCCCTCCCCTGGTATCTTAAATACAAGACATCCACAACTGTGACTCTCTACCTTCTCACCCAAACTAGTCTCCCCTTTGGAATTCTCAATCTCAATGCATGGTACTGGCCTTTGCCTCAATAAGAAATCCGGGATGACTTTGCACTTCCTTCCTTTGCTGGCTCACTTTTTTCTCTCTTTGGGTATCAAGTATATGGATAAATTAGCTGTACTCCTTGGTTCATGATACTCTCTCATGAGTTTGATGCCTTGGCAACAACCAGCTGTTCCTATGGCTTCTTTTCTTCCTCCAGGAAACCAACCTACCTTTCCGTCTTTGAAGTGCTTCTTGAGCTGCTTCTGCATGGCAGTCAGCTTCTTGGACTGCACCCCACTGTAAGCCAGCAGCATGCCACCAAACTGCCTCTCAGTTATTCTTCCATCCACAGGGTCATGGCGTTCAAACTGAGAAGGAAACAGAAACAGCACTCATGGAGCAACTGTGTTAGATGGCAAAACACAGCTGATTGCTGCGACTGTTACTATTATTATTTCTTTTTTGGGGGCAGGGGTTACCTTTGATGCTTCATTTTGTGCCAAATCCTCCCTGATGCCCTGTCCCTGAATATCCCTGCCCACCCTCCCCCTGTGACTGTTACTTCTGAGTTACAGTTTCCAGCAAGAACTAAAAAAAACTACAAAGAAACACAGATTAGGGCTCAAACATGCAATCCTCTTGCCTCAGCCTCTCAGACTGCTGGGATTACCTACATGCACTCCTACACACAGTTATTATTAGTTCTACTTTGCAGATGAGAAAACCGAGGGAATATGCAGGTACATGTGGCAGAGCTGAGGTCCAAACTAGGCCCTGTGTGGGTTCGACAACTGTCAAAAATCACACTGCTTCTTGCTTCTAAACAGTACACATGCAATCTTATGGTTTGTTTTATTAAAAATAGTTTCAATTAATTAATTAGTTAATCTTTTTTTGAGACAGGGTTTCACTATGCAGTTCTGGCTGGCCTTGAACTCACTTTTTAGTCCAGGTTGGCCTCAAACTCATGGGGATCCTTCTGCCTCAGCCTTCCGAGTGCTGGGACCACAGGCGTGGCCACCATGTCTGGCTGTATGGTTTTTTTTTTAAAGACAGGGTTTTTCTTCGTAGTGCAGGCTGGCCTTGCACTCACTATATATCCCAGGCTAGCCTCAAACTTGAGGCAATCCTCCTACCTCAGCCTCCCAAGTACTGGGATTGCCCTAAGCTGTTTTGGATAAACTAACACAGCCATGGGGTTTATAAGTCATATTTAAGCAGGAAGGATAACTTTTTGCAAAGAAATCAACATCATCAATATTAAATGAAAAAAAATTAACCGAAAGCCTCTTTTTCAACTCAACCACTCAATATTTCATGTTTGTCAAACCATCACTTCTTTAGATTTGATTAATTTTTCACAATACCCAAAGTTTTCAGGGTTCAATTGTAGTTGATTTATGGCTTAATTTATTGTCCCCAAGCCAGAGAGCTGACAAAATTTTGCAAACGGCATAGTTTTTGCAGTGTTTAAAACAGATTTCCAGTGGAATCTGACACCTGGACAAAAGTTGGAGCTGCAGAGCTCATCCAAAGGCTTCTCTTGAAACAAAGGTGGCTCTTGCTCTCCAGCCCAGGATTTAAGGACTGAGTGTTCGTTCTCCCGAGCTGGAGGAGCTCGCAGCTGTGGGGCAGTCCCCGACGTCTGCATTAAATGAGTTTTTAGCGCTATCCCATTGGATTCAAGGCTGGAAGGCTTTTTGTTCACAGCTCTGCAGCAGCGCAGCTTGCTCAAGTCTCATGCAGGTCTTAATTTTCTTTTCCCTGTAGGGACAGAGCTTCTCTGCTGTTACGTATCAAAGGCAGTAACGGCAGTTTTTAGTGGAGAGCCCCAAGTAACAAGTTCAGTGTTCAAATTGGCATTTTCATTACCATTCTTTGAAATCTCAGGCTTATTAGCTTTGGTAATAGATCCTATTTTTACTCCCTTTTTATTATTTTTAAGTAACTGGAACTGTAAGTACTGAAAAGTTAAAAAATTTGGCTCATTTGTGTAGTATGGCCCACTCCAAAGCTTATTACTTTAGCTCAGTAATTGATTCTGGGTAGCAACTCTCTGTTTCAAGTTTGTAGGGTCTTCTGAGGCCAGACTGCTTTATTTGTGGTTGTTTTCTGTTTCTCTCTGTTTCTCGGCAGTGCTGGACATTGAGCACAGCCTTGTACGTGACCGGCAGGTGCTCTGTCTCTGAGGTGTGTGCTCTGCCATTTTCTGAGGCCTTAAACATGGCGAGAGGGCGCCACGGAGAGATAGTACATGCACTAAGTGTCCCACTGACCTAGCATTTTAAACTGAGGATGGTCTACACTAAGGCTAAGGAGTTGTGAGACCAGTTTTCTCAAGCATCTTCGTCTGGGTTAAAATTCCAAGGGCAACAGCTAGGCCTTACATAGCTCTAGGGGTCAAATGTGTATCTTAAGTCCTGCCAATCCTGTGGTGCTCTCCCAGAGTGCTGTGCGCATGCACTCAATCCCCAAGGTCGGGTGGGGGGGGCCTCTGGGAAAGACACAGGTTGTTACAAAATTACTGGAAGCAATTTGAATCATTGGCTCCCATTTTACTTAGCTAAACCCATGTTCCCTTTACATTGGAATCTCTCAGGTTTCACTTCAGTGACAAAGAAGCAACTGCATTCTACTCGATCCTGTGGTACAGAACGTGTGCATGCCAGCACAGCGCACACCATCTGTGTCACTTTTCTGTGTCGAGAAGGAAAACTGACCAGCCTAGCACTTTCTCTTCTGCAGCCATTCTGCGTTCTCAAATGGATGCAAGCTGTTGTCTCTCTGTGGGTCCCCAGGGGGCTGCAGGGCAGGCAAAGAAGGGCCAGAAAAGAGGAGCCAAAGAGCTGTGCACGATTTTCCTTGGCTTTCTGTTCCTACTTGCCTCACTCCCAGCCCTGCCCCTCGCTGAGAGCAGGGATAGCCTTTTGGAAGGACAGATGGTCCACACGTATCTGTATGAAATGATTCAGGAAGCCAGGAAGAGAAGAAAACATGCAATGTGAACAAGGCCAAAATGAAAGTTAAAAAAGAGTAAAAAAGAAAGTGACATCAGTGTCTGCACGTGGAGCCTCATTTATTAAAGACTTTGGGACTAATACGTCTCAACAAACGTAAACTCCAATCTTGTCCTCTTTCACATAATCACTTTTCAGTAGACTTTGCTCCTCAGAGAAGATCCTTCCTTTATTTCAGAATGATACATTTCTTGAGAGGCTATTTTTAGTTTCTAAACTGCCTGATAAAAGATTGCATAGTGATCTAAGTCAACAAGCTGAGCACATCTATGTTTTTCAGTCTGACAGAGGTGGCTTTAGAGGTCTTAGCCATGCCACTGTTGCTTCTGTTGGGAATCTCTCTATTATGCCCATCAAGAGAAAAACCAATCACAGGCAATGTTCCCTACTATAAACTCACCTCCACTGAGGGCCATACATACTTCTTAGTTTAAATTAAGTCTGTGTTTCTGCAATTAGATGAGGGCACTGCAGAGCTCTATGCCATACTGCAACAGCCTGCATTTTCTTGCTTTAAATATAAGAGGCATCTTCACTGTCAACACTAATTTGATTGTCTTTTGGCAAGGTAAGGGAGAGGGCCTACAGTTTGGAATGGAGAGGCCAAAACAATCCATTAGAGTCTTGGACCATGAAATTACAGAATATCAAACTGAACTGCTAGACTTTTTTTGTTTTGAGGCAGGGTTTCACTATATAGTTCAGTTATGCCTTGAACTCCCTGTGTAGCCCTGGCTGGCCTTGAACTCATGGTAATCCTCCTGCTTCAGCCTCCTGAGTGCTGGAATTACAGGTATGTGCCACCACACACAGTTAGACTTATTTTTCCCTTGGTGGTGCTAGGGATCAAATGTGTATGACTGGCAAGCACACTACCACTGAGCTATACTCCCCAGCCTAAGCTGCTAGACATTTTACTTCATTTAAAAATTGTTTTAGCCAGGTATATACCTGTAATCCTAGCTAGCTATGAGGCTGAGCCTGGAGAATCATGCATTTGAGGCCAGCTTGGGTATTATAGTAGGAATCCACCTCAATTAATAATAAATGTTTATGCTGGTGATCAAATCAATTGACTTAATAATGAGTCCCAGTTGTACAATTAGACCAGGAAAAGGCTGACCTTCTAATCTGACAGCCCCAAACAGGAAGATAATAAGACTGATGAATGAATTTATTACAGAATAATAAAAATCAGAATATATTTGCCTAAAAGTGTTAGGGCAAAATATTTTAATCTTCTTTTTTTGAGACAGGGTCTTGCTAGACAATTCAGGCTGGTCTTGAGCCCATTTTGAAGCCCAGGCTGGTCTCGAACTTGCAACAATCCTCCTGCCTCAGCCCTTTGAGTGCTGGGATTACAGGCATGCATTACCATGCCTGGCTAACAAAGTTTCAAACTTGGTAAGTTTTGGCTTCATTCCATAGAAGGTAATATATTGAAGTGACTAAGAATATGTGTTTTAAAATCAGCAAGATCTAGGTCCAAATTCTAACTTGAGCCCATGCTTACTGAGTATGATTTCAGGCAAGAGGTTTTACCCCTTCAGGGTTCAAAATTCCTTTACCAAAAAATGGAGATATTTGTAATCTCAATGTATTGCTGTATGCATGAGATAGGTAAATAATTCAGTGGAGTTTGGTGTCTGGGTAGCATTCAATAGGTATGGCAATTAATGTTATTTTGTTTTGTTACCATGGTATCACTTCCTAATAGCCTCCACTGATTATTCTGTTCACAGTGATTATTCAGGTCTATTACTATTCTTTTCTCTTTTCATTTTTGCCCAGTCCTTGTTTACAGATTACTACTTGCACATTTGAAGGGCAGAAAAAATAAATGCAAAAATGTTATGTACTATTCAACATATGCATGAGTCCACGATGAAGCTCCGCAGAGCTGCCCGAAGCGGAGCACCAGCTGAAGTCCTGGGCCTCACCGTCATCACCAGAGGGAACTTGGCACAACGGTGCTCACTACTGAGCGACCGCGGGCAAAACACTGTACCCTGCACTCACAACACCATGTCCCATTGTTGGGAAGCCTTCCTACTTGAGGCAGTGAGTACCTCTGCATCTACCCCTTCATAGTAGATGGTACTGATTTCTCTAAGGATAGTTTTGCTAATACCATCTTTTATGGTTAATAATGTATCTGAGTGCTTACTTCTTGCCAGGTGCTGTTCTAGGAATTTATCTTCTATTATTCTCACAACCCCATAGAACAAGTATTACTTTTATTTTGCTTCATGGTCAAGGAAAAATAAGCAAAGTAACAAAACACTGATTTGGTCTTATTTTAAAGGGATAGCGAATCACGTTTTTGTTTTTATCCCAGTGATCAGAAAGCTCAGAGTTAAGTTTGTTGTTCACATCTAATGATAACTGCAGAACCTATGATTTTTATTTTTCATAATAACCTTCATTTTGGTTTTCTCTTTTTCGTTCCTTTAATTTAAATTTTACTTACTTTTATAAATGGCATCCTACTGGATGTATTCTTCCCTGATCTGCTTTATTGAATCAACATTATATTTTTTTAGATTCATCCATGGTGACATATTTAGCTATGCTTCTTTTGATTTCTACTGTTTTAAAAATAGTACTGTTTAAAACATGTATGTTGATTTAGGAAAAAGCAAAGAACTTTTTAGTGCCAGGAATCAAACTCAGGACCTTGCACTTGCCAGGCAGGTGCTTGTGCCACTGAGCTGTATCACCAGCCCCTAGGAAAAAAAGGAAAAGAAAATAGAACTGTTTTACTAGTTTCTCTAGTAAATGAACTTCTGAGTTACTGCTAGCTTTTTGCAATTATAAAAAAAGCTGTTCTGTATATTCTTTAAAATTTGTTTTCTTGCTGGTACTCCGGATTAAACCCAAACCCCATACACGCTGAGCACACGCGTTACCGCTGAGCTGCCTCCCCAGCTGGTTTCGTATGTTCTTGGGTAAGTGTCTGGGAGAAACAGGAGCAAGAGTTGAGTCTAGACTATGACTCTAGGGGTGGAAAGGTTGGCTTTTTAAGGTGTTTTCCCAAACACGTCAGTCCTTGTTTTGGGTAGTGCTGGGGTTTGAACTCAGGGCCTTGTGCTTGTGCACACTAGTTATCACTACTACTGAGTCACAGCCGAGCCCTACTTCAATACTTTTATCAGCTATGGTTAAGAGTTCCTATTGCTTCACATCTCCAGCAGCCCTTGCTACTGTCAGACCTAATTATCTGCTATCTCCTGGGTGTAAATAAGGTAGGTATAAACTCTGTAACGCTCTTAATATTTTTGTTTAAATTTGTTCTATGTATAGAAGCTTTAAATCTTTATTTTTTTGAATTTGCTACTTTACAGTGGACAATTTTCTTTTTTTTTGAGACAGGGTCTTGCTCTATACTTCAGGCTGGCTTTGAACTCATTAGGTAGCTGAGAGTGGCCTCAAACTTATGGTGATCCTCCTGCCTCAGTCTCCTGAGGGCTGAGATCACAGGTGTGCACTACTATGCCCAGTTTAAATCTTTATTAAAGCCAAATGTACAGATCTTTTTTCCACTGGTTTATATTTAGGAACACTTTGATCCAGGTATGTTGATGCATGCAGGAGGCTGAGACAAGAAGATCATTGCAAGTTTGAGACCACCTTGGGCTACAGAGTGACCTCAAACAAAGCCAGCCTGAACTGCATAGTGAGATCCTATCTCAAAAATACAAAAAAAAAGAAAGAACGAACACTTTCTTGGTTATTTAAGAAGCTAATTACTTACCTAGAGTTTTTGTATTTTATTTATTATTTTTGGCTTTTTTAAAGAAATTAATTTTATTGGTACATTTTAGATGTACATAATGATAGCATCCATCATAGGGAATTGGTACCTGTACATGATGCATCATAATTCTTTTTTTCCCATTCCCCACCCTTCAACCCCTCTTCCCTTCCATATTTAAAAAAGTTTGTTTCTATTTTTCCTTCTCATTTTTGCCCTTCCTTCCTTTCCCCTCCCCCCCTTCCCATTAGAACATTTTCTTCCTGTTTGATAACATCTTGTGTTCTAGTTTGTGTCTAGATGTCTCTCCAAATCCCCATGTGGCCACAGGGTTTTTCAGAGGTGGCCGAATCTAGAGTGTGTGATTGATTCACAGTGCAGTGCTGGGTCAGTCCACTGCTTGGATGGGCACTGCCCTAACCCCAGTAGACTGGATAAGGGAAAGAAAGGTTTGTCTCATTCTCTCTTGCTGCTTTTGCTGTCTTCTGCCGCCATGCACTGTTGCCCTCTGCCATGTACCACCCTGCCTTGGAGCCAGCCGATTATGGACTGAAACCTCCACAAACTGGGAGCTACATAACCTTTCCCCCTTTAACTTGTGGGTATTGGGTATTTGTTTCAGCAATAAGGAAAGTAACTAAGACATTTAGTATATACATTTGGTCCTTACTTACCCTTTCAGTTTTTCACACCAGAGAAACAATGAAATATTTAAAGATGTGTCTGATTTATTTCACTTAAGAGTATGTCTTAAGGTTCATCCATTTACCTAGAAATGTCTCATGTCCATCTTTCTTTATGGCAGAGCAGTACTCCACTGTATAAAAAAAAACCATCTTCTTTATCCACTCATCAGCTGATGGACATTTGGGCTGTTTCCAAGATTTGGCTATTATAAACTGTGCTATGATGCATTTAATTCTTTCAGGAAGGTACCAAGAAGGGGAATAGCTGGGTCATATGGAACCTCTAATTTTAGTTTTTGAGGAATCTTCACACTGATTTCTACACTGGTTGCACCAATCTACTTTTTTTGTTTGTTTTGTTTTGTTTTATTTTGGTCTTTTTGAGATATGGTTTCACTATGCAGTTCAGACTGGCCCTAAACTCACTGTATCCCAGGCTGGCCTGGAATTCACAGTGATCCTCCTGCCTCAGCCTTCCAAGTGCTGGGATTACAGATGTATGCCACCATACCCAGCACTCTTTTGGGGTGTTTTTTGAGACAAAGGGTCACTATGTATTTAGCTGGATTTAATCCTAGTATTGGAGAAAAAAAAAACATAATTTAAAATAAAATAACATATAATAACATAAGATAAAATCACAGAATAAAATAAGAACATAACATAACATGAAATGAAATGGGTTGGGGTTGTACTGAGTGGTACAGCACTTCTAGTATTGGAATTTAAAGTAGAATGAGATTGGATCACATAAGTCTAATTAAACTTCCCCTTGAGGAAATAATCTCAGGTAAATTCTGTCCAGCTAGCTTCCTTCATCTCTGTTTAAATGTGTACAGTTGTGAAAAATCAGAAGAAGAAAAACCTCCAGGTCAAATTCAAACAAAAGAGCTAAAAGGGCTATTATCCTTATTTAGAAAAATTTCCTAAATTGTTAAGAAATAATCTATATTCTATCATTTATAACAACAAACACTTATATGGCACTTACATGCCAGATTCTGTTCACAGTGTAGTAGTGCATTGGTTCACGAACTTGATTCTTCCCAAAATTCTGGTTGCAAACTGAGTTGGATGAGAACCAAATGAAATTCAATGGTTAGGTTCAAGGTTGACCTTATACATATTAGCCAGGTATGCTGGCACATGCCTGTAATCCAAGCATTTGGGAGGCTGAGGAGGAGGATCATTGCGAGTTCAAAACCAGCCTGGGCTACAAAGTGAGCTCAAAGCCAGTCTGAACTGCATAGGGAGACCCTGTCTCACGAAAAAAAATTTAAAAAAGAGAAGCCCTTATGGGGAGATTTAATTCAGTTCTCATCTAGTTTGATTTGTGACCAGAATTGTGAAGAGAACTGAGTTTGTGAAACAAGGAGTTTGTGAAACAACAAATCACTGTTTTTTTTTTTTAATTTTATTTTTATTTTGGAACCAGGAATCAAACTCAGGTCCTATGCTGCTGAGCTATATCCCCTGCCCTACCACTGTGCTTTCTATACACTAACTCAGTAGCAGTGAGTTAATATATTTAAATTATATAAAATTTATTTTTTCTTTTGAAACTTGATCAATAAGAAGCTTTAAAACTGATGAAATTATTATTTAATATTCCAACCAATCTATTAAGGAGTGTTTCCACATGAAATTGCTAAAAAATTTCAAGCTAGTTTTCCTTAAGATAACTCTTAACAAGCGGTAGATCTTACTCTCTCCAATTTCTGCTCTCAGAAACATGAAAAAGCCCTTGCTCTGCCTTATACATTCCTCTGAGATCTGAGAGATCTGACATGATTCAGAGTTCAAGGATGCTTTTCTTTTCATGTGAGATCACAAGAGTTTTAGAGACTGTAGGAAAAAAAGTATAAAAGGTCCAATTTTAGGAGGTAAGAGCAGAGGACTGATTGCAATAGGGAAGGTCAGTTTGCTTTCCCCTGACTGCCTTGTTTCTGCAGAGTGCTTGAGATCTAGAGTCTAGGAGAAAACACAATAAATTTCCACACTCTATTTGTCCCAGTAGTGCTGAAAGCTTGTCAACAGCATTCAACAGTGTTGAAGTTCAGCTTGTTTATTACTCAATACTTAATAACTCCTATGTTGGGACTTCCGGGAAGATGGCGACCGGGTAGGCAGCAGAGAGAGAACCTCCCAGAGGATTACCACCCAAACAATGAAATACAGCAATATGAAGACAGAAATGAGGACTTCCGGGAAGAAGACGACCAGCCGAGAGAGCGAGTGCGGAGGGAAGAACGGCTTCAGCTCCTGAACCCGACGGAGAACGCGCTACTGGGACAAACTGCGCCAAACTGGGCAGCGCTCTGGGATCCCGCTCAGAACCCCACCCCCGCAGCCAGCACTGCGCGAACTGGAGCAACAGCGACCGGCCGGCGGGATTTCTGAGTCGGGGAAAATCTCCATCCACGGAAAAACATCTGAACGGCACTCCTGTCTGCACGATCACAGGGTGAGTTAAGTGCGCGCTCTAACAGGTTTTTCCTGAATCGGGAAGAAGCTCAGCCCAGCGAGAGACATCAAAGCAGCTTCAAGGACTGCGGGATCTCCCGGGTGGGAAGACCTACTTAGGCGCTCCAACGGGTTTTGTGAGGGGGGAAGGAGCTCCA